>APFE030409672.1:10202-30544 GCA_000404065.3 Pinus taeda | reverse complement strand
AAGTCTAGTTGCATTTGCAAAAGGAACGCCTTACCGGAGCCTATCGGAAACTCAGACCACTCCAATATGGTCCTTACACCATTACCAAGGCTATGGGAGACAATGCATTTGAGCTCAGCA
Organism: Pinus taeda; assembly: GCA_000404065.3. Taxonomy (NCBI): domain Eukaryota; kingdom Viridiplantae; phylum Streptophyta; class Pinopsida; order Pinales; family Pinaceae; genus Pinus; species Pinus taeda. The sequence continues at coordinate 30,424 of APFE030409672.1, read as the reverse complement.
CAACATTCCCCCATTCCTTGGCCTGCACCCGGTGTTCAATGTGGACCGCCTTCAACCATACTTTCCACCATTACTAGACACGTCCGACAATGCAGAACAACTCACACCCACAAAGTTAAATCCAGATTGCATGGAACAAGCTGCAATTGATTGGACCATGGACACACAGATCAAGCACACTCACCAGCAAAATATCCAACTGTATCGAGTTGTCAAAGCAAGACAACTCCTTCACCAGGGCAAGTGGCTCACCATGGACCAAGTTCAGCAGAAGTTCCCTCATCTCATGGAGGAACTCAATGCAATGGGGACCATTACTTCCTAAGGGGGGAGGAAAAATCTAGGTGGATATTGGTGGCCACCCGCTAATTCCACTTGGATCCCCTCCAATGCTTCTTTTAGTTTTGTCAGTTTCCTTAATTATAGCATAGTTTACTATTTTTAGCAGTTTTTCTAGGTCTTAAACTTTCGGAGCCATTTTGAGGCCCTATACGATGATTTTGGGAAATCTATCGCCAACAATTTTCATGTGAAAAAATATTCTTTTCCTTCGTAGTCCTCAGAGATATCTTTCCAATGGGCTATCATGCGTGTCAAACGGAGATAATATGACCAATTCGCGACCCTGGGAAGTTGGTTGTCCAACTCACCCCAACGGGGCCCACAAACTCTTGGTGTTACATCTCCTCGGGTTAGGCTTTGCTCTTATTGTTCAATAATAAAAAGGCCCTTAAGCCTCATTATAAGACAGTTCAGAGGCATGTAGCCACCACATCTCTTCTCAGAGATAAGTTACCATCGCCCTAGCTGGTTTATTTCCATCACTGTTTGTAAGCATATTTCAGTATTTTACATTAATGAAATGAAGTATTATTTCCACTGCCTATCTGTGTTTATGGTTATCTCTGTAATTTGTTGCATTCTTGTTTATGTTCGGATTAAGACCCTTGTTTGGTTTAGGACCATTCTTTTTAGGATACTGGTTCTTAGGATTCTTTGAATTTGGTTGTTGCTGGGCAGCTAAGGCTTTCTTAGAAGAGTTCCAAGATTAAGAAGACTAAGATATAGGAGATTTTCTTGTTATCTTATTAAAGAATCACAAAAGACATCAAAAGTGGCGGACTTGTAGCCTTGTCCTTGAGAAATAAAGGCTTCTCTAGTAGAATGAAAGGTGGAAACAAACATAGAGTAGGTTGGTCCCAACTTAGTAAGAATGGAATAGATAAGGCTACCATATTATTTCTTAACTTTAACACCTTCCAAGCGACGTCTAAGGGTATTGAACTTGGAAAAAAAATCTACAATGGAAGAAACATTATTGGGGTCCAGTGTAAGCAACTCATTTTCGAGTTGATGGGCTCTAATTTCATTTTTAATTCCAAAAACTTTAGTGAGTTGTTTCATTGCTTCTTTAGGAGTATCAAATTCTACGATATGGAATATAAGGTCTGGAGAAATAGACATCCCTATCAACCCACATGCTTGATCTTGCCTATTTTCTCATTTGGCTACCTTATCTTCATCTTGAGGTTTGGTTTCTTGGCCTGAGGTTATTCTGTGAAGACCTCTACTTCTAAGTAAATCCACAATGTAGGACCACCATTGGAAGTAGTTGGTGCTGTCAAGAATATATTGGCATGGACTTTCCATTTTAACAGACACTGGAGCTCTAGATGTTGAAACTAAGTGTTCCAATGGAAATATCTCGAAAAATTAGGGTGATTCAATAAAAACGGCTTTGAAAACGGCTTCCGGATGAAGAAGTTATGGCTTTTTGAAAAAATTTCTTGAAGATGCCAACGAAGTGCGTGAATGTGTGGAAATGAATGATAATATTATATTTAAAAAAATCCCTCCCCTCCTTTCCAAACTTAATCTAATTACATCACTTAAAAAAAAATATTATGTGACTCACATTTATAAATAAGTGAAAGCCACTTTTACAATGGTACTTTATGAGCTACCCACTAAATTGTAACTTAAATAAAAGATAAACAGACTTTAGAATTATAAGTGACTTGCTTTTTATAATGGGTGAGAACACTTTTACATTAAATAACTTTAAAACATAAGTACATGCGTTTTTTGAAAAAGTAACACAACAAAAAGAAAGACTTGAACTCAAGACCTCTATTCTCATAAAGTAACTTTGGACCAAGTGAGCTAGTTTAAAAGTTTAGTAATTTTTTGGAAAAGAGGAAGTTTTTTTTTTTGTAGTCATTGAAGCTTTGGGGTGCGAGCTTACCTGAAAAATCTCTTTTCTTGCCTACAAAACAAAAGCCACAAAAACCAACACAGATATACAAAAAAAACAAACCTTCTGGCTTGAAGTTAGCTTTAACCGGAAACTAGATATTTTCCTCAATGTTTCTGATTTTCTGATATCACACTAAGGTGTGGCGGAAAAGAGCATGTGCATGAGATAAATCCTTCCTTTCTATTTTTGATTTGCCCAGATCGCACAAAGTCATGGGGAAAAGAGCATACGCAGAAATGAAAGGTATAGATCTAGTAATTAAAAATAGAGAGCTAAATAAACCGAAATAAACAAAGAGATGAATAGCTAGAACTACAAATAAAGACTATATACCTCCAGATCTTAAAAATGACATAGCTAGGGCTACCAGAAACATTTTCGTATGAAACGAAATGGGTTCCTCACTAGAACAGATGCTTCGAACACAATAGAGTAGTCCTCTTGGCTAGAAAGCAGTCAGAAACAATAGTTCTAGGAAACAACAGTCGAATGCTGTTGTACTGGCTTCAGATTTGGATCACCAACAGATGCGACCCTCAAATAGCTCCGATACCATGTAGGAATTTATAGGGTAAGTTCCTCAAATAGAACACCAAAGGAAAATTCTCACAAACAGATCACAGATCAATACACCAGTATTCTTGACGTGGTTGAAATCCTCAAAGAGGGAAACAGTCTACGGCTTGAGCCAACACGGCCACTTCAGGAAATTTATTAATAAAAGAATGAAATTTATATAAGCTTCTCTCATGAACGGTTACCCTACAAATGGCCCTCCATGCTCTTTAAATAGAGATCATGGACCAATCAGGTGTTAATCCATGGATCAAGTGTCGGTAATACCAAGGAGAAAATAAACCGTTAGATCACTACATATCGTTACCGTCGGATTGCAAGTTACAAAAGTACATAGTAAAGAAACACACTTTACCCAACTCTACACTAGAACAAGTTATACTTAACTATTTCCTATGTGTTGGAATATCCTAACAATGATCTACTGCTTTTGCTTAGAAGGAGGGTCAATAGGTCCAATGAAATCCATGCCCCACTTGTCAAATGGACTGAAAGTCACTTGAGGTTGCAGAGGCATTTCATCCCTTGGAGTAGGCTTTCCCATCCTTTGGCATCGATCAAACTCACTAGTATACCTTCTCACATCCTGATGAAGAGTGGTCCAATAATAACCAACTTGTAACACCTTGGATGCTGCCCTCTTGGCTGCAAAGTGACCTCTAGAAGGCCCACCATGTCAGGTCAGAAGGATGTCAAAGACTTCCTCCTCCTTGACACATCTTTTCGGAATTTGATCTAGGCCTAGTTTGAAGAGGTTTCCCCAGATCCAAGTGAATGGGGTGCTCTTCCTCACAATCTTTTTTTTCTTTTTGGAGGACAAATTCAGTGGGAACCGTGCAGACACCAAATAGTTTTCTATATCAGCAAACCATACAGAGAGAACTGAAATAGAGAATAAGTTTTCATCCAATAATTGATCATCAAACATTCCTTCCTCCCCTATAGGCAAAGTTAACTTGGACAAAAAATCTGCGACAACATTTTCCTTTGCTCGGCTTATCAACAATAGTTAGATCAAACTACTATAATAAAAGTAACCATCTAATTATCCAGGCATTCACATCAGGTTATTCATTAAATATTTAATTGCAGCATGTTCAGTATGTACAAATGTTTGATAACCTGTAATGTAATGCTTAAATTTTCTCAAAGAATGCACAACATTGAGGAGCTCCTTTTTAGTCACTTTGTAGTTCAGTTTTGCCTTTGACAGATTCTTACTAATAAATTAAATGGCATAAGACAATTTGTCATCTATCTGGCCTAATGTTGCTCCTATGGCTTTATGTTAGGCATCATCATGTATATGAAAAGGAAGGGCCCAATTTTGGCCTCGGAGAATAGGTGTAGTGGTAAACTTGTCCTTTAGGGTGTCCAGGTGCTCTTGACAACTTTTTGACCATACAAAATCATAGTCTTTGGCCAACAACCCAAATAAAGGAGAAGCTAACTTGTTGAAGTATTTTATAAATCTATGATAGTATCTAGCTAAACCTAGAAAAATTCTAACATCTCTCTGCTTTTGTAGAGGTGGGACCCTTTGGATAATAGCTATTTTGTTTGGGTCCACCTACAATCCTTGCTGGGATACTGAATGACCTAGCACAGTCCTTGCAGTCATCAAGAACTCAGTTTTTTCGGGAATAAGGGATAGGTTCATTTCAATGCATTTGTTCAGAAACTTACCTAAGTTGGATAGAGCCTCCTAGAAATCACACCCATAGGGTGTAAATTAATTCATATAAATATCTACTGCATCATGGACTAGCTCGGAAAAGATACTCAGGACTGCTCTCTGGAAAGGAGTAGGGGCATTGCATAGGCCAAAAGGAAGGACCCTATATGAAAAAGTACCCCAAGGACAAGTTAAGGTGGTTTTATTCTGGTCTTCTGGGTTGATCTGTATTTGATTATACCCGCTGAACCCATCTAGGAAAGAGAAAAACGTTTTCCCTTCCAGACCATCTAAGACTTGGTCAATGAAAGGTAGATGGAAATGGTCCTTCTTTGTGGCTTTGTTTAACTCTCTATAATTGACACAAATCCTCTACTTACCATTTTTCTTTGGAACCAACACCAAAGGGGAGACCCACTCACTATCTGAGATAAGTTAAATGAATCCTGCATCTAGCATCTTTTGCAGTTCTTCTTTGACTATATCCTTGAGAGATGGATTCATTCTCCTTTGGGGTTGTTAGACTAGTTTGCAACCTTCTTTGATATAAATGTGTTGAGTATACACCGAGGGGTTCACTCCCTTCATTTCTTTGTAACTCAAAGCAAAGGCATCCAAACCTTCCTTTAGCATGTTGCACAACTTTTCTTCTTGGTGTACAGAAAGAGATGGGTTGATTTTCAAAGTTCTCTCAGGGCCAAATTCTATGGTTTTGACATGGGTAAGGTTTGAATCAGCTAAGAATATATCAATTTGATCGTTGTTCTGGGTTTCCTTTACTACTTCTTCTAAGGAAAATGTGTTGGGAGTTGGACTTTGGAGTATGTGTTCAATCAAATCATCTTCATTTGGTTTTCCTTCTCCCATGGTTGTTTCTAAGGTATAGAGTTGGGATGAATAAACTTAATCTTCTTCCTCCACTTCCAGCCATAAAGGTAAGTCATGTTCTAGAGATGGCTGGGCAGGAGGGTACAAGACCAATTGCTTGGACATATGCCCATTTTTTATAGTCATATTTCCAGCCCTGTAGCTAATGTAGGCATCAAAAGTGGCTGACCAGGGCCTCCTAAGGATGAGAGGGTACCCAAGAAGCTTGGCCTTAGGTTGGAGAACTAGGAAATCTGCAGGGTACTCCCAAGAATCAATGGAGACTATCAGAACCTCCACAATCCCCTCAAGGGTCACTGTGGAATGGTCTACAAGTTGTAGGATTGTTGTGGTCTTTCTCAATGAACCCTAGAGGTTGAGCTTGAGCATGGTGTCCTTGGTCATCACATTAATGTTAGCCCCAAGATCAATCAAAGTGTGTGGGACAATGGTTCCATTGATGTGCACACATACTACAGGGCTTCCATGGTCCAAATAATTTGGACAAATTACCTGTCCCAACATTAAGTCGGACAGTTGTCAAATGACATTAATGGTAGGGGCATCTCTTTTTCGCCTTCCTATATTCTTAAAGAACTTTTCCTTAATCAACTTGTTGTAGATAGGTACATCCTTTATGGCTTAGAGAAGTGCACTTTTGACACATATATTTTTCAATTCTCCCAAAAGTTTAGTCTCTTCTAGGGTAGGTTAGATTGGTTGAGTCAATCTCTCAGGAAAGGGTGGTGGATTTACTTTAGGCATGATTCCCTCTCTTTCTTCCTTAGTCTCCCTAGTTGGAGGTAGAGTTTGGTTGTTCGGGAGTACTCTCGAGTTCTTAGGTTGATTTCCTAGATCTCCACAACATAAGTAGGTTAGGATGTCTCTCCATTGTATATTTTTGGTGCCTATTTTTTGTTCGGGTTCATATTTGGCTAGGCAGGCATATAGGTTTTTTTAGGTGGAGCAGGGTGTAAAATATGTGGTTGAGTAGGTGGTGAAGGAAATAGAGTTGGAGCATTGTTGTATGGGGGCCTCCACCCCTACGACGATGCATTCCACTGAGGTTGTGGTGGAGCATATGGGTGGAATGACTCGGGTGTCGGTTGGGAATGACACTTAGGTGCAAAGGACCAAGGAGGAGGTCTAGACTAGGAAGGATGAGCAGGGGGGGCCCAAGAGGGAGTGCATGTGGTCTGGTTGGGGTTGTAATATGCATGGGATGACCCTTGCATGCCCTGCTAGTATGGTCGAGGCCTAAGAGGTCTTCTTTGATTTATGTAATAGAGTTGTTCAGTCACCCCTTCATCTCCCTGATATACATCTTTTAGTCCAGGTAGAGAAGGGAACTTGTTTGTGGAGTGGTTTTCTTCATAGACTGAGAAGACTTCAATCAAGTTTAATGAACATTCATTCCTAGGGTGCCTACTTATGCATCTAGGGTAGAAAATGGCTAAGTCTCTCTCTGCTTTCACCTATTTTCTCTTAATGTGAATATTGTCCATTTGTAGGGCAAGGGTTTGCAACATTTCACTTTTGAAATCTTCCAACATGTTTCCAATTTCTCCCTTGATGGATGTATTGGAAGAGGATGGACTGACCATAGGTTGACTACCCCTACCCTTTTTCCTAGCTACCCTATAATGGTTTCTAAAGACAATATTGATATCCTCATAGGGTAATCGGTAGATGTCCCCTCCTGCTAGAAAGTTTATGGTATCTAGAAGATCTTCCTTACCCCTCTAAGTAGGACTAGATTCAGTGCACCTGGCCCTTTTGTAGTTAAGATGGAATCTTTCTTCATAATCCTCTAGGGATTCATCATGCCCTAAGGTCATCCTAAAAATGTCCTCTTTAGTGTCTTTAGACCCGCAGTAGTCTCGATTCTTTTTGCTGAATGCTTGCTGCATATGAGCCCAAGTTGTCATGTTATCCCCAGGTAAACCCATGAGTAAGTGCAAATTTGCATCCTTGAGAGTGGACGAGAATAGTTTCAAATTCTACTCATTATTGGTGTAATCATAGGTTCTGCATATGACAACAAACCCAAAAAAGAATGTGCCTGGATCTTCCGAGGTTACGCCGTGGAAATGAGGAAGGGCATAGGGTCTTATATGCTTCATCTTGGTATCTCCATTGGTTTCCTTGATGGGGAAGGCACCCTCAACTCTTTCTCTATTTCCTCTGTCATTTCTATTTTCAGCCATTGGGTCAGTTGGAATGGGTTCTTCTTCTTCTCTCCCTATAGGCTCTTCAAATATCTATGGTTGCTCACCTACGGGTTCCTCCAATTCACAGCCACCGAAGAAGAGGGAAGGTTGGTTGTTTGAAGTGGTGGGGGTATTTGGCAAAAATTTCCCTAAGTTATCCCTATTCCTACGAGGCATGAAATAAGTGTTTTTGTTTTTTTTTTTGTGTTTTTTTTCAAGCTTTGAAAATAATTGCATAATTGAAATTGCAGACTGAATGAAAACTAACTGTTTGAATGAAATCTTACTTGCAGAGTGGAAAGGAAAGCAAAGAATGCAAAATGGAAAGAAAGAAAACTAAATTACTTTTGCAGAAATGAAACTAATAGCATAATATCATAGACAAGAAATGGAAGAAAGAAAGCAGTAATCACATATTACTCAGATACATCCCTGACACTGGTGCCAAAAATTGATGAGAACCAGTATTGCAGCAAGAATGCTGCAACTCCTAGGCTACCAACTTTACTTTATCAACTCGGGGTTCATACAAACTTGGAGGTGACAATGCTATATACACAACTAAATGTGATGGGTTTGCTCGTTGTCACTGTTAAGCTGGTGATATACCACTAAGGTTTTTCAAACCAGACTTCTAATAATGGATTCAGAAGAAGCTTGATTACCAATGAGGGAAAGAGAAATCTACTCTAAGATAAAGCTTGTCTACTGCAGTAAGGAAAAAGACTAAAATCAAATGCTAAAACACACCATTTTCTAACTAACTGCTAAGAGGCCATGCTTCAAAAGAATGCTAAGTTAACATGTATGCAATCCTACTATACTAAGCATGAAAATTCAAAGAATCAAACATTCCACTGCTGTGCATGTAAATGTCTAAAATAAATCCATTTCTCTTTCTATCTTTTTTTATGTGAAAGTATGAAAGTTAATCTCTTTTGGTGATGTGGTAGGTGGCTTAGGGATGATGGTAAATGGCTAGAAGGTTGGGAAGACCAGTAGGGGACCTTTTCTAGCTTCCTATAGGATTTTTCCTCAGTTCAGCCTAAAAATAGGCCACTACAGGTAAACCTACAGGATGTCCTAATGCGTTCTACAAGATGTCCTGAAAACTTACAGGATCCTGTGTATTTCTACAGGATATAGCTGGGAGAAAAAGGATGGGAGTTGAAGGTGATGGAAGGCTTAGGGAAGGTGGTTTGTGGATTGAATGAGGCAAGGGAGTGTATAGGGCCACTTCAGAACTCAAAACCAAGGTTGGGAGATGGTTGGATTTTCTCAACAAGATTGGAGAAGTTTCCTTGTGAAATGATGAAATTGGTGAGGGTTTTAGTGAAAGAAAAGAATGATCATGGATGGATTATGTTGGAATGAGGTTGCTGACTATGAAGTCTCTCTGTACTTTTGAAACACCTACTCTGCATCAAACATCGACATTTACCGAAAAATCATGTAAACAAGAAGAATTTCAATTATCTAAGGAAAGAAGAATTTCATGAGCTAGCTACCTACTTCATGCATGAGGAGAACTTGCAGAATAAGATTGAAAATTGATGAGATCTAATGTAAGACTAAAAATAGAAGAAATGATAACTAAAGCCTACTATTTCAAATTGATCAAATGTTGGCATAAGTACAGAAAACCCTAAATTCCATGAGGAAGTAGAATTATGTCTTTTTGGGTGACTAGTCAAGTTTGGCCAGCATTGACCAAGCCTGTTTTGACCCAGTTGGATTGTGCCAATAGGATTCCATCCATCCTTGGTTCCCAAGATTCTTGAATATAGCTTCATTTTCCATCTAGGTGTCTTGCACATACGACTTCAAAGGATCCATTACGGGAAATTCTATTCTAGTCAAAATAATTTTGAATGCCAAATTTTTACTAAAATTTCTAATATTTAAAAGACATAACTATTTTTACCTTAAAGTGAAATAAGAGGAAAAAATATGGGAAAATTACGATGATATGATAGAAAAGGATGATGGATAGACGGAAAATGTATGTGGAAAAAGACCAAAAATCGAGAGTCAACATCTCCCCCTTGCTATGTTTCAAGCATGTCCTCATGCTTGCCTCTATCTCTTTGACCTTCTTCCTATGTATGATGACTATCCACTAATGTACCTGTGGTTCTACCCCCTGATTTTGAATCTTCCTACTGAGCTACCTACAAAAGAAGGACATCGATTCCCTCATGTCCTTCTTCCTTGTAGATGAGATTCTTCACTTTTTGTTTCTCATATTTATATTGCCAAAATTTCTTTTCTCTCAACCACCTGTATGCTTGTTTTGAAATCAACATATTTTGTGTCTCTAACTTCTTCATTTTCTTTGTGAGTCTTTTTTTTCTTTCACTATATTGTTTTTTTTTTCTTTGTACATCTCATTTTCTTTCTTAAGGTGTCTTTCCATTATTTCACTGACTTTAAGCTGAGTGGTTAAGTCTTTTAATTTCTTGGAATGTTCTTCATTGTGACCTCCCTTGGAAGCTTCTTCAATCTCTTTTACATATGATGATGATCCTCCTTCAATGTATTCATAGCATGAACCTTTCTCTAACTCTTGAAGCTTTTCTTGTGCTTCCTTTTCAAGTTTTTCAATGATTTCTCGAGGTGATTGTTCATGTGTACTAGGAGGAAATCCTTCCAAGATTTCTACTTCAACATTCTCATATTATTCTTCCATTTTTTTCCTTCTTGGCATCCTTGGAATGGATATGAGATATTTTTCCTTTTCAGTGGCTAATTCATTCTGGTTTCTTTTTAGACCTTTTCCTTGGATACAAGGGTGATTGCATAATGTTTCTTGAAAGATGCAATCTCTCATGTGTTTCCTCAATCTTTGTTGATTGTTCTTCCTTGTAGATTTCTTCGAGGTGGTGTTTGTTCAAGAAACTATCCCATGTTTCTCCCCTATCCTTGAACTGATACTCAACCAACATCTTAATTAGCCCCTGATGGTAGTAACTAACTTTTCGGTTATCTGTTTTTCCTTTCAGTCCTTCAATCATTTTTATCAAAAATTTTCAAGGAAATAGGGAATATTTACTGTGAAATTTCCTTTGATGCGTTGAAGTAATTTAATGTGATATAAGTGTACAACACTATATCTTTCATCACATGTAAGGTATTTTTGAGTAATAAGGGCCAATTCTGCCCAAGGTTGTCTGATCCAATCCCTAGGAATTCCCTTAGATTTATCAAATGCCCCGTTTCTCTCTTTTTCTAAAAAGAAATTCCATCCTTTATCTCTCAAATTCTGCCCTTTGTGGTATTCTTCTCCCAAGTTCTCTCCAGTGTCTAATATTGGAAATCCGAAAGTAGCTTCTTGGTCATTGTCTGCTCCTCCATCTTCTCTTCTTTTATTTTCATTTTCTCTTTTAGCATCTTCTTCTCTTTTCCTTTACTCATTCTCTTTGTTGTCTTTCATATTCTTGTTGTTATTCTGGAGTTAGTCCAGGAATATTGGATCCTTGTCCTTCTTCTACCATTTCTTTCTCAGTTATTTCAAATGTTTCAGTAACAATTTGAGATTGTGTTTCTTCAATTTGTTTTATTTGTTCAAGGATAGGTTGATCAATTAGTTTCTCAAGAATAGGTTGAAAAATTGGCTTTATTGTTTCTCTTTGTTTCCTATAGAATATGTTTCTGCTTGTGTTTGTTTTCTCTTCACTTCATAAGCTAACAAAGTTTGTCTTTCAACAAGCGTTAACCATTGCCTTGAACATTTTTTTTCCTCTAACTCTTCCAAAGTTGGTTTTCTAGCAATTGGTGTAGTTAATTAAAATGTAGGTGGTTCTTATCCCACCAATGGTTTAGTAGTTGGGGGATCTTTTTTTCTATATCTACCCTTTTCGTCTCTTTGTCTAGGCATCCATAACCAAAACGAATTTTATTTTATTTTATTTTTATTTTTTTATTTTATGTTTTATTCTTTTTTTATGTTTTCTAAACAATCTTCCTAATTTGTTATATCTAAGTATGGCCATAGGATGGGGCATTGGGAAAAGAAGAACTAGGAACAAGATCAATTGTGTGTTCAATAGAGCATGTGAGGGGTATCACCATGGGTTGTGTGAATACATATGTAAATTCTTGAAGTAGGGGAACTATTAGTGACATGGTGTTGGAATTGATGTTAAACAGGGGATTCAACCATTTGAGTTGGGAATTTATGTCAACAGGGTGGTGGCTATTGTATGATCCCAATGATTGGATTGAGTTCTAGAAGTGTTCTAATGTTGTATAGGTGGCTGAGGAACTAGGATTGAAGCTAGAAGTATTTCTAGCTGGAAGGATTTTGATTTTTCATGACTACAAAGACTCTCATAGGTATTAGATAGTCACCCAATATTGTCATAGCCTGCGCATTGTATGCCCACAACATTCTCCTCAAGATTGCAGTTTTGTGCTCACTACACTCTCTCATAGGATGAAAAAAGAAAACCATGAACTCCCATTAGAAAAATTTACCATGGTAAAGCAAGAGAACGTCCAATTGACTTGATACTCAAAGACTTGATCTGGATTTGTTTGTTTTGGTCGAGGGTTTGGTAAGAACCCATTGATTGTTTGGTTATGGCATAAAAATTTGAATGGGTCTCTAGCAATGTATAAATGGAGTTAATCATTGAAGTTATGGTTGATGTGGTCAATGTGGATTGATTAAGTCCATCTTAACACAAAGGTTTGATATGTTCAATGGGGCTTGTATTTTAAATATGTCAATAATCCCATCATTTAAGAGGTTAGAAAAATGAGGTAACTTGTGCATAAAGTAATAGAAAGGAAGAGCACACAAAGAGGTTAGATAGTGTGTATTTGGTGTTGAAGAGAGCACATTGATCATGCGATTTGGCCAGTAGTTTGTGATATGAATATGTTTTTCATAGAAAAAAAGTAAATGGTAGAGTGCATATGAAGCATATACAAAATGTAGCCACCCTTCCCCACATTTAGCCACTTTAACCAACCTTCCGGGGTAAACATGAGCTGAGCGCTACTATGACATGAACTGACCTCCTAGTTCTAGTTAAGGAAGCGGGGCCTACTAACTAATGACTTACTAACCTTCCTTAGGAACCTTAGATCACTTAGAGGCTGAACAACCACCCTAATTGACCAATCCCTGAGTTGGACCCCTTTTTCACTGCCTTAGGACCATAACCGCACCCTTGAAACTACTTGCATGTGGTTATGAGGCTCAAACCACATGCATAATCCTGCCTCCATGCAGTTGTGATCTTATAGCCTCATTTTTGTGCATGTGGTTCTGGGATCTAAGCCATTTTTTCAGGCTAGTCTTTAGGTCATTGCCAAAAACTGGTTATATCTTTCTAGAAGCAAAACAATGTTGATAACAAGACTAACTATCCAAAAATTATTCCAAATATTAATGAGTACAGGCCTAGTACTCAACCTAAATTTCTTCAAACATATGTGTTGGCTTGAAGGGGTCCTGACCTAGGTTCAACGTTAATTATCGAAAGAAATCCCTACACTACTGGCCCTTTAGGCATTAGCTCGTGAAGCACAAACCGAAGTCTCACCCGAAGAAGTATGGGGAGATTCTGGAACTAAGTTTCCGCACCCTTGAGATGGTTATGATGTGGTTTGATCTCTTTTATCCCTGCCTTCACGTAGGTGATCTCACTCTAGGGCTTGTAAGACAAACCCTTTGTTCCGGCTTTCAATACCTTCGCGAAAGTACATGATCGACCTTCACGCAGCTCTAACCTGTAGCTCAGGTACTTTCGCGCTGCCGTAGTAGTGTGTCGTGCAGATCCCTCAATTATCCAAAGTGATTTGCTTATCTTTTCAAATACTTAAAGTTATCACTGCGTAATCAGATATTCCTGATTGTGTTCAATTATTCAATGTATACGCATTCATTCGTGCAACATAGAAGCATAATAAAGGAACTTCATACACAAAAATATCCAAACCCATCAACATAACAAATACACAAAAAGTACAAAATAACTCCTTTTATTAATATCTTCTAAGTATTACAAACTTTGTTCACGCTGCACACACAGTTGTAGGGGTCTGCGCACTCAGCTATGGACTTATACCCTAGGCCTCTATGCACTCAACTATAGAGCCTCTACCTATGCTACAACCCAAGACTTAGACTTCTTGCTCTAAGCTATGACTCTCTTCCTTGTGTTGTTCTCTTAACTACTTAGAGATTAGCTCTTTTTATGCAATCCCATGGTCCACAGACCATGGGTAGATCTCTTACAGCTGACTTTACTTTACAACAATAAGGGTGGACTACCCTTTGTGACACATAATATCTTCGTGCTTCGTGACCACAAAATGTGGAGTCTTTACAATAATATTACAAAAACTTGACTTAAACATGGGCTTTTAGCCCCAAAACTTCCCTTGGGGGATCCCACTTCCAACAGGCCCCCAACACAAACATCGTGACTCGCCCTCGAGTCACTCAGGAGGTGAAAAGATATTTGTGCTAAGCTTGTCCAGCTCGAACCTGATGATCGCAACTTTGGCTATGCACTAAGCTGCTACTTGCCTCACATCTTTGACTGTCTTATCAGTTACTACCCCTGCACTGTTGTTGCGTCACTTGTAGAGTCACAAGCTTGCCTTCAATGTTTCCTCTAACTACATAAGCTTCCTCCAGCCAGAGCTTGAGTCACGCCTTCAACATTGTTTCTTTGTGCAGCGCTGCGTCCACCTGTTCCTTTAGCTGCTTGGCTTCATGCAGCTTGGCTAACCTCTGAGTCAGCATGACGGTTCGCACTATTCCCTTAACTTTGTCATAGCATTGTTGGAGTTCGTGTGCTTTTGTTTCAAGTGTTTGGATGTTTGGGTCCTCCTGCAAGCCAGTCAGGACCTCAAACGACTGTTCAAACAACTATGTGTCATTTGCTACCACACTCTCCACTGCTGCAATTTCTTCTGTGACAATGGCCACTCGCTGTTCCTTGACCTCTAGTGGTGTTGAAGGCTAAGCCCTCATCTGGAGCTTTATAATATACAAGTTCAACTCCAACTATACCCATGCCATCTCCGTCCAAGTGTCGTGCACCCCTATGGCAAAGTTACAGATGTGGACCTCGATTGGCTCGTCCTCCAGAATGGCCAATTTCGAGACGATTCGATAGGCCTCCTCCACGATCTACAGTCGCCATACCAACTGGGGACGCACAAGCCTGCAACTCCTGCAGTCCCGTCTGGATGGCCCCTAGGACAATCTGTTGCAGTTTTTAAAATTGTTGCAGGGCCTCCACAGTGACATCTTTGACTGTGTCACTGATGTCATATAAGTCTCACTCCATTGGTGTGATGGTGTCCAGCAAGGTCTTGGTCACCTTGGACTTCTTTCTAGATCCTCCCTTTTCCAGATCTCTCGGGCACTTAATATGCCCAGACGTATCCTAGGGGTCCGCACCATGCTACTCTATGTCCTCTTCTTTAGCTGCAGGTGAAGGAGACTGCATGGCTTTGTCAGATCCCCACTCTATGCCTCCTATTTTCTTTCCTGCCACCTTTCTTGTTTGCTCTGCCTTAGCCTTCTCGATAGCCTCCTTCTTCCTCTTCTCGACCAGCTGCACCATCTTCAGCTTGGCCTCATCCTTCTTCTTTTGTGTGGTGGACTTGCTTCCACCCACCACCAAATCCATGGAGGTGTGGCACTCCACTAGCCATTTATCCAATACCACATGTATGGCATCCTCTGTGGCCAGGTATGACAAATCATACCACTTCGTTGCAGGGTCCTTCTGCGCCTTGATTGAGATCTAATGGAAATCGACATTGAATTCGGCATAGCTCTGCAGGTTAGCATATACCATGGGTGACAAGTGTGGCTTGTAATTGATAACCATCCTGATATTCATTTCCATCAGGATCTAGAAGATTTTACTGTCCCTCACGCACTCCATGTCCTTGGTTGCCCATAGTGAAGCGTACTTTGCTACCTCAGGAAGGTTCGGTGCGACCGAGGGGAACTGGATCTCTTCTGGTAGCTCCCACGCTATAAGCACAATCAAGAGCAAGAGCCATGCATAGTGGAATGTCTTGCTTTGCTCTTGAACTTTGTGGAAGTTTTCCAGGAGCTCGCCACGAAGGTAGTTTGACCAGTTAAACTGGACTCCTTCTGCACACTACTGTGTGAGCACGACGAAAGGCATCGTCACCTCGTCAGCGCGACACTTCCACATGACCTTCCCTGTAAGGATGTACATTGCCACCTTCACAGTGGGGTCACAGATGTTGGATATTTTGTACCCGCATGACTTCTTCACCAATTTCAACTTCTCTTTCATTGATTCTATGAGCTCCAGCTCACCACCCTTGCCACCAAAAAACATCATTGGATTTTCGCATGTATACGGCAGGCATGTGATGTAGTGAATCAGCATATCGGTGATGGGTATCGGCTCCTCGAGCCACAGACACCCATCATGCACTAAGCACAACAACTTCTTGATGACTAGAACTGTCATGGGGGTGCAGTTATAGTGTGACACCCAGAGCAAGTTCAGTAATCCTGCCTTCTCTACTCCTCTGAGCCACTTCTCCGGCTCTAGTGTAGTCATTCCCGTGGTTGTGTCTATGATGTGACACATCAATTGTTTGGTTTCTAGGTGCGGGAACTTGCCAAGCCCCAGTCTTCGAGCTTCAAAATTAGCACCCGTGCCAAACGCGGACCGTAAAAAGTGATCTCATCTGGTAGCAATGGGGTTTGTAGGGGAGTCTTGCTTTCATCAATGTCATTTGGGACCTTGGAATTAGGCTTGCACGGAGGGACATACTTCGACAACTGTGTAATAGGGTCCGCACCCTGGGCTTCAACCTCCTCTATTTCCATTCCCACATCTTCATTGTCCATGGGGATGTCTTCAATATCCTCCTCTTTAGCCTCTAGGTTTATAGCCTTACCTTTCTCCTGGGCAGTGGGATTTGTTGGATTTCATCTCGACGATGCACGCACTGGGATGGTAGGTTGCTTTCCCTTCTTATCTTTCATGGTCTCCTTGGTTGGGGTTGGCTTTTCTCTCAGTGTTCTTGGAGATTTAGGGACCTCCGCCAGTACTTCAGCTAGTTCAAAAGCAGCTTCTTCGACCTGTTTCTCCATCTCTTGTGCCAGCTCTTCTACCACTTTCTATGTATTGATAACTTCTAGGGGTGATGATAGAACACTCTGTATCAGTACTCGCGATGTCTCAGGAAAGTTCGAAAATGCAGGAGTCTGTTTGAGAGTTGCGAAAAGCTCTGGGTCCATAGGCATTTGGGAGCTCAACAACTGAATACTAAAAATTCCAAGTGTTTCTCGATGGAAAACCGCTTGTAATTTATATGGCAATTTGAATTCAAATTGGACCATTCCCCCTGAAATTGGTTGATTAATGTCGAATTGGCAGCATATTTTCAAGGATTTATGCCATAAATTTCGTCTTAGCTGTCGACTGTCCGCTCCATTTTTCCTCACTTCTGCCGTCTTTTCATGAAAAGTGATCTTAACATTCACTTTCCAGCTGACCTGCATGATTTCTTCTCAGGTAGTGTAGCTCCCTCCATGCTGTCGCAGATCCAGTGGCACGTCCTTGCTTCACACCTTCTTCCAATCGCGCAGCTCCCTAACTTGGGTAGTGTAGTTTGTAGTCCCGCGCCTCCTTTCAGCTACCTGGGGTGCTAATACTGTGCTACTTTCATTTAGTCACATGGCCGGACCGCCAGTGTATGGCTTCAGGTGACTACCATTCTCCTTTCGTGGGAAGGGTTCTCCATTTAACTTGACCAGTTGTACCGCTTATTGAGTCCCAAACTTGCACCTTTCCTACACCTTTTTCTAGCTTCTTTCCATTCATCTGAACCTCCCAAGTCATTAGTATCATTGCATATTAGCTAAAAAAGAGCATTTAAAGTGGTTTCTGGACTATGTGTTTGTGTTGCTATTTGAACTAAATTTTGTTTATGAGGTGTGGAATCTTGTCACTTTCTGCAACCAGCCCAACTTTCCGCAACTGTTTTGTCAAAGTCTATATTGCAGGTGTCTTCAGGCGAATCGAGCCACATGGGAAAGTTGAAAACAACGTGGATATGGACCGAGTCCTATTGACTCAGTCAAATTCATCAAAAGAGGCCATAGTCAATGGGGGGCAAAGCGGTGGTCAACCTAAGAGTCCTACAGTGATAAAACTCTATTTTTCACCACGTGAAGATTTGCGTGGCCGTTCCTCAATCTCAGGAGACATATCAACACCTATGGACTGCTCCATGAGCCGAATCCAACAGCCACCCTCCAAAGATTTACTCTTCACGGCATCCATAACGCTAGATTCCTGGATGTGGTTGTTCACGTGTCTTTTATCAGTGCAGATTGTAGGAAATTAGTTATGACATCCTCTGTTATAAATAATGTGTTCTCATACGCATATTAGCTAGTTGTGGTAGTGTAATTTTTGACTGTTAACAACCCCACTGTGCCATAACTCTATTTTTGTGTTATGACTGCATTTTGAACACATGAGAAGACTCTGTTTATAAGCTCAATTCATGGTTAATAGCTATTGCCCGAGGACTGTGCAGAGGGCCCTTGCACAAGCCGAGGTTTCGTTCATTGCTGTATAGTTTCATTCTTTATTTCCTTACGTTCCTTATGCCATAATCATTCATGTATATATATTGCATTTCTTATGGTCTTCACGTTTTACTTCTGTCCATAATTTTTCATGCTTTATACTGTTGTTAACTGATCAATGTCTTTGTTCCAGATTAGGTAGCCCGGGCATTTGCACATAGCTTTCACAATGACTAATGACATGGAATTATTCTTGTCCTTCTGCTGATTTATTTTCCTTAGTTTTCAATCCCAGCACTGTTTTATTTATTTCAGTTTTGTATATTTGCTTTATTAGTTAGATTAGATATTAAATTACTCATGTCATTATCAGTTACCTCTTGAGGGATTGAAGTATGAAATTTGTAGTTTGATATTAGTATATTGTTCTGCAAGTTAGTTATTGAATTTCTCATGTCATTTTCAGTTACCTCTGAAAGCCATAGCGGGACTAATGGCGAGGGATTGAGGTATGAGTGTGTAATTTGATATTTATTTATTTTCCTGCAAATTAGATATCAGATTGCTCAAGTTGTTTATGATTACCTCCGAAAGCCATAGCAAGACTAATGGCGAGGGGTCAGAGGGTGAACTGATGTAATTTGATTCTAGCTTTACTTTGTTTGCAATTTTTGGATTTCTTTGAGACAGCAGCAAGGATACTGGGTTTCATGATCAATAGCTCACTGTTTGTTTGATTAGAATAGTGGTACATTTTCATTTTTTTTGTTAGGAGTTAATTTTGTCATTGCATATTTCTGTAGTTGGGGAAATCAATATAAAGGACATCATTGCCTTGAACATTTATATCCATACTCATCTTTTAGAATTTTCTTCACACATTAGGAAACCAACCAAGATGAAAACCCCCATAACACATAAAAAACCAAAAATGACAAAAAGTAAGACATAGGTTATCTTGCACATATAGTGCGCCGCACTTCGTCAGCTTATGAATCCCGGATTGACAATTAAATGCAGAAATTTAGACACACTAAATTGACCAAAAATTTTGGCGCCGTTGCTGGGGAAGTGTAACTAGGTAGCCAATTTCTTTAAAAAAAAAACAACAAAAAGAAGGGAAAAATTGATAACTTCTTGAAGTATGCTCTCCTCTTGCACCTAGTGTGATTTGGAGGATCCGAAAAGAGAGTTATTGGTTCAATAATTTCTTAAGTATGCTCTCTTCTTGCACCTAGTGTGACCTGGAAGATCAGAAAGAGAATTATTAGCCCAACTTAAAAATAAAAAAAATGACATGCATAGAGCAAGAGATTCTATGGGAAGGTTTATAGCTAGAGACAAGAGTTCGATTTTCACAAATCCATCTTCTTCAAGGCATAGACAAGATTCACCACCATCTACTCCTAGCCTTAATATCCTTGGAATTCTAGGAGCAGCAGCCGAATTAGAGGATTCTCCTACACTATCTACCAAATCTCATTTAGAAGAAGACCCTTTCTTTACTTCTACAAGAGAGAATATTGTAATTAAAGAAGTAGAATCACTTGAAGAAGGAAAGGAAGAAACTCCCGCTCATCCTCCCTTGATAGAAGAACCAGAGGACTCTGAGGACTCTGAATAAACTATCATGACAGAGGAAGTAGTAGATGGATTTGAAGGTAGAGGTAGAGGTAGGGGCGGAAGAAATTATGGAGGCAACAATGGGGGAGGTGGAGGTAATAATGGAAGAAATAGGGAAGGAGACAACTCGTTTGGATTCCCTATAGTTGATGAGGAAACTCATACAACGATGAAAAACATCTCACCATCTGTCCTCCCAACTTTTATGGATTGCGAAGTGAGTATCCTAAAATATTTCTGTTTGAGTTTGAAGTCGTGTGCTGAACCTATGATTATATGGAAGACTCTCAAAAACGCAAACTGTTTCCTGCAACATTAAAGGGAGCCGCTTTGAAATGGTTCATGGGATTAGTCACCCAATCTATTAGGACTTGGAATGATATGAAACAAACATTTTTGGATAGATACCTGGACTATTGCATGCCCACCAATCACAAGGATGAGGTATTCAAAATG
>APFE030409672.1:0-10182 GCA_000404065.3 Pinus taeda | reverse complement strand
CGATATATAATTGCATATACTGGATTTTACGCTTGTGTTTGTATTGTTCTTTGTTTGTGCAGGTGTCCGTTTACGTGGAGCGTAAGGATTGTGACCAGCCAAAGCTAAAGGACGGGAGCGACGTTTCTTCTAAAACAAATAGCGTTGGATTCCAGGTAGATCATTCTGATCGATCTTTGATTTATGCAATTAGGAACCTACGTGTAGCGTGTGTGATTGTTGCTAGACCCGTGTTGGGCTAGTGGGATCACCTCTGTCCGCAGAGGGGATTTACCAGTTCAACAGTAATAATGGAAGAAATAAGGAAGGAGATAACTCATTTGGATTCCCTATAGTTGATGAAGAAACTCACACAACGATGAAAAACATCTCACCATCTGTCCTCCCCAACTTTTATGGATTTCAAAGTGAGGATCCTGAAACATTTCTGTTTGAGTTTGAAGTAGTGTGCAGAACCTATGACTATATGGAAGACTCTCAAAAACTCAAACTGTTTCCTTCAACATTAAAGGGAGCTGCTTTGAAATTGTTCATGGGATTAGTCACCCAATCTATTAGGACTTGGAATGATATGAAACAAACATTTTTGGATAGATACCCGGACTATTGCATGCCCACCAATCACAAGGATGAGGTATTCAAAATGGTACAAAAAGAAGATGAGAACTTGGAGGATTTACTTGAAAGATTTCAATACAACTTAAAGAGAGCAAAGATGAGAAACTTAGATGAG
The DNA here is from genome assembly GCA_000404065.3 of Pinus taeda. Lineage (NCBI taxonomy): Eukaryota > Viridiplantae > Streptophyta > Pinopsida > Pinales > Pinaceae > Pinus > Pinus taeda. The sequence goes on along the minus strand of APFE030409672.1, from coordinate 9,449 downwards.
GAAACATTGAAAGCCCTTTTATTGAAGGCCATCAGAGATGAATGGATAGATATTTTAAACATGATGGGGAAAGGAGACATTTCTCAACTTCCACTTCATGACATAGCAAAACTATGTGTCCATCTCTCGAGAGGAAAATCTAAGACAGGAAAAGGGCCCAGAGATCCTTCTCTCATCAGGGCAAACAAATCTACAACTGGGTCAGTAAGTAGGGCAGAAATTGGCAACATGCTTGATGAATTAAAAACTGATATCTTGGGGAGCCTTAGTGAACAACTAGACACCCTTAAAATTCAAAACAAGCAGAAAGCAGAAACTGATGCTCTAGCCCTCTTTTGTCCGAAATGTAGGAAGAAACATGCTCTAATGGAATGCCCCTTGGATGCAAAAATTGTAGAAACATGTATGATTTACTCAGAGAATTATGAGACCAAGGATTGTCCTTCAATTCCTAGACTCAAAGTTGTCTTTCAAGAAGATGCAAATTCAGTAGAATCTCTCTGTTTCATTGCGAGAAGACCTTGGCAAGGGCAACGAACTCAAGGGTTTAACAACCCTATGAATTTTCAACCCCCACCAAATTGGAATCATTGGCAACAACCTTGGCCCCAACCTCAAAATCCATATCAATCATGGGTGCAAGGTATGCAAAATCCTTATGGGATATTTGCTCAATTTTATCAATTTCCTCCATCTTTTCAACAAACTCCATAACTTCCAAATCAAAGTCCACAACTTTGGTTACCATTTCCTCAACAACAACCTCCTCAACAAAATCCAAATCCTCAACTCATGCTCCCGTTTCAACAGAAGACCAATCAACTTCCAGCTCAGCCATTGCCAAATCCTAACAATAAAAATCCTCATAATACTTACATGATAGAAGGACAACAATTTCCTACCTATATGATTGTTCCTCTCAATGATGTGCAACTCAGGTCTGGTATAGTTTTAGAAAAACCTTCTATAGATGTTCAAGAGCAAGACACCTCTAAGGAGGAATCCCTTAAAGTCAATAAACGTTCTGAGGAAGCATCTCTTCAAAACTCAAACATTCAAAAAGAGAAAGAAAAGTTAACCCCCACAACTCCTATAGTTGGGCAACCCGCATCTTCATCCACACCTCCTTTCCCTGAAAGATTACAAATTGATAAAGGGGTGGAAAAACAAATCTTGTTGCCTAACTATGATTTTCTAGATGAATTAAAAAATGTCTGTATCAAGATTTCGTTGCTACAATCCATTAGAGAGATTTCTATTCTAGCAAAAACAATAAAGGAGTTGAGTGTCAAAAGACCAGGAAGGAAACCAAGAGATACAAGAAGAATCCACCTGGTAGGAAAAATTGCAGATATCATGATAGGAAAAATTACCATGCAAAAGCATGTAGATCCAGGTAGTCCAATTGTCAAGACACATATAAATGGGATAGAAATTCCAAATACGTTGATTGACTTAGGGGTCGCTATCAACATTATGAGTAGACAGACTATGGAACAGCTGAAACTTCCTAATCTCCTCTTTACACCTACTTTACTGCAACTTGCAGATCGATTAATTATCAAACCGGATGGTGTATTAGAAGATATTTCAGTCTCCTTGGATTCTTGGTAGTATCCAGTAGATTTTATGATTTTGACCCCCAAGAGTAATCTAGGAGGGCACCCACTTATCTTAGGAATACCTTGGCTAGCCACAGCTGATGCTTTCATTAGTTGTAGATATGGGGATATGTACATTTCTAATGGAAATTCGACAAAGAAATTTAATTTGTATCCTCCAACAAAAGCAATCACAGAATTAGGAGATAATGAATGGGTCGATGATGAGGACGCTATACAACCTGTCTTTACCATTTCTAAATCAGTTAGGATAGTCAAATTCTGAACACATTAGAAATTTTGAGATATCTTCAAAATATGACCCCACACAATTTCAGTTGGAATCTGACATTGAATATTTATCATGAAGACAAATGTCTCTTTACTCTATGGAAGAGTTTGGTAGTTCTTCCATTGAGGATTTTCCAGGTAAAACATTAAATATCAACAAAAATTTGGAAAAGTCACAACAGGAAGAACTAACCAAAATCTTGCAAAAACATTCTACTGCATTTGCATGGGAGTATACTGACATGAAAGGTATTGATCCTAGGACTTGCATCCATCACATCTGCATTGAGGAAAACAATAGACTAATTAGACAACCTCAAAGAAGGATGAATCCAAATCTTAGGGAGATAGTGAAAGAAGAGCTCCAAAAACTACTCAATGTAAACTTCATTTATCCAATTTCATATAGCCGATGGGTTTCTCCTTTGGTTATAGTACCTAAAAACAATGGTAAATGGAGGGTATGCATTGATTACATAGAATTGAATAAAGCAACTTTGAAGGATCGCTTTCCTTTGCCTTTTATCGATCAAGTATTAGATACATTAGCAGGCAAGAAGTACTTTTCAGTTTTGGATGGTTTTAGTGGCTATAATCAGATTCAGGTAGCACCTGAAGATCAACATAAGACCACATTTACCTTTCCATGAGGAACGTTTGCCTATCAAGTGCTTCCTTTTGGGTTATGTAATGCATCCGCAACATTCCAAAGAGAAGTACTAGGATTTTTTTCTGATCTAATCCATGATTGTGTAGATGTTTATATGGATGATTTTACAGTTTATGGTAATTCATTTGAGGAGGCATTAGAAAATTTAGAAAAAGTACTTGTAAGATGTAAAGAAACAAACCTTTCATTAAGCCATGAAAAATGCTTTATGATTTTTACTGAAGGTATTGTTTTGGGGCATCATATTTTAGGAGATGGGATTAAGGTTGATAGATCAAAAGTTGAAGTCATCTCCAAGTTTCCTATTCCAAGTTGTCAAAGAGATGTTAGAAGTTTTCTAGGATTTACTGGATACTATAGAAGATTCATAGAAAATTTCACTAAAATAACATCTCCACTCTTCAAACTTCTTACAAAAGACTGTGAATTCAAATGGGATCTTGATTGTTAAACAACCTTTGAAACTTCGAAAACAAGAATATTAGAAGCACCTATCTTGAGAGGACCAAATTGGAAACTCCATTTCCATATTTCTACAGATGTTTTAGATACAACTCTAGGACTTGTGTTGGGTCAGAAGGATTTAGTTCCTTATGCCATTTACTATACCAGTAAAAATTTAACTCCCACTGAGTTGAATTATACTGTGACCGAAAAAGAGTTCTTAGTTGTTGTTCATGCAATCAATAAGTTTAGACATATAACAAGCTATGAAACTTTTATTCATACTAATCATTCTGCGATTAGATATCTAATGAACAAACCTGTTACTAATGGAAGAGTGACAAGATGGCTCCTACTTTTGCAAGAATTCAATATTATTGTGTTAGATAGACTAGGAAAACAAAATACAGTAGCTGATTTCTTGTCTAGGATTCAGAATACTAAAGAAGATTCTCCTGTAGAGGATAAGTTTCCTGATGAATATTTGTTTGCAGTAACTACTAAGACCCCTTGGTATGCAAATATTGCTAACTATTTGGCTACAGGGAAACTGCCTCCACATTTATTTCCAAGAGAAAGAAGAAAAATTATTCAAGAGAGTTCGAAATATTCATGGATTTCTAACGAATTGTTTTAAACAGGGCCAGATCTTGTGATCAGAAGATGTGTTAGGGAGTATGAAATGCTAGATATTCTTAAAGCATGTCATGATGAACCATGTGGCGGACACTTTGCTGACAAAAGGACAACCTATAAAATTCTCTCTTTGGAATATTTTTGGCCTTCCCTTTTTAATGATGCAAAACAATATGTCAAAAGGTGCGACAGCTGCCAAAGAGTAGGGAAACCTACCCTTTCAAATGAAATTCCATTGCAACCACAGGTACTCATCGAACCCTTTGAAAAATGGGCTTTAGATTTCATTGGACCTATTAATCCACCATCTAAGAAAAAGAAGTATATATTGGTATGTACTGGTTATGTCACCAAATGGGTAGAAGCCAAAACATTAGTTTCTGCTACTGAAAATTCAGTTGTTAATTTTCTTTATGAGGATATTTTTACTCGCTTTGGTGTTCCAAGAGAAATTGTGACAGATCAGGGAAGCCAATTCACATCCAACTTGATGGAGAAGCTAATGGAAGAATACAAAATCAAGCACAGAAGATCTACTCCTTACCATCCGCAAGCAAATGGTCAAGTGGAGTCTAGAAACAAAGTTATTGAAAGTATCATCACCAAAACTATTCATTTACACAGAAGAGATTGGGCAGAAAGGCTTCCTAAAGCCTTGTGGGCCTACAGAAGTACATGGAGAAATACAACAAGACATTCTCCCTATGAACTTGTTTATGGGAAAGAAGTTCTGCTCCCCATCGAGTTCCAAGTCAAAACCTTCAAGATGGCAGTTTGATTGGGGATGGATCTATCAGAAGCCCAAAAGCATAGAATGGAGCAGTTGAATGAGCTAGATGAGATTAGACAAGAAGCAATCCTAAGAACTGATCTAGTTCAATATCAAAGAGCCAAGTGGCATGACAAATATATCAAAGAGAGAAAGTTTCTAGAAGGAGACTGGGCATTTCTATTTGATTCCAAGTTTAAAGACTTTAGAGGAAAATTCCAGACTCATTGGCTTGGGCCATATGAGATTGACAAAGTCTTTAGCAATGGAGTGGTAAGTATCAAGACCATTTATGAATCTCAAACTCCTCTTATTGTGAATGGCCATAGATTAAAGATCTAACATAAGCCACTATCAAAAGAAGAATTTGTCAAGATGTTTCAAGATAATTATGCAATAAGGTTGGTGAAGAAGAATCCTTCTTCTCCACTAGCCTAGCCTTTGTTCTTTTCTTTTCAAAAAAAAAGAAAGAAAGAAATAAGATGTATAAGCCTGAAAACCAATCACTGATTGGCAGTCTTATACAGAAAACACAGGGTGAAAATTAGGAACTCCTGACACCCTATGTTTTCCAAAATAAAAAATCTCTCTCTCTCTTTCTCATTTTTTATTCCATTCCATTTCATTTCCATTCCACTCCATCTCATTTCCATTCCACACCACTTCATTTCAACTCCATTTCATTCCATTAATAAAAGTTTTTATGACCATTTTCATCCATTCAGTTATTGTTTATACATCTCATTCAGTTATAAGATTGTTGGATCAATTTCCGCAGCTAGAGTCAGTTTCTGCAGCTGCTCACTGATTCCATAGCCAGTTGTGTTTCTGCAGCCACCACTCTGTTTTTCAAAAATTTATAGTCAGATGTTAGTTCAACAATCATGAAATCAAATGTAGGTATGAAGACATATTATGAAGACATGAGGCATTCAAAAGTATCAACGAGGAGCAACTAATTGAAGACTAATGCAAAATGGCAAACATTCCAAGATATGAGAAAAAATTTATTTTAAATGGCATTCAAACACATCTTTGCATAGTTCTTAAACCATAGCTCCATAATATGAAATTATTGCTTTGATAGCTCATAACCGTTCCACGATCTCTATACGATTTCCCACAATCCTTGCATTCATTTCTAAACAGCCTCATAATCAAGCCTCCGGTCTTCACTTGTGTTCGACTATCTTTTGATATTCCACGTGTAATTATGGAACATGGTTGATTTGACTACGGATTCTCTCAGCCGCACAAAATCTGCAGCCGTTTCATAAATGTTCTTGCGTCTACTCTACAACCACCCAATTTTAAATACTTACGGATGCACTTTACTTCCCCTACTGTTCTATTGACCTCACGGCTGCATTTCCACGGTGCTCACATAAGACTTCACCCCATTCTGCTCTCTATTTCGCTTCATTCCATGTACCTATTCTTTGATATCCACTTACAGTCATTGGTCTCCCTCATGAACCCTGTTCATTTCCTTTCTGTTAATTCAGTCGTCTTATCTCCACTAAACCCTCCTCATGCAGACGAGTTTTAAAGAACAGAAGGAAGGATGGGTCGGTTGTTGAGGGCAGAACCAGAGGGACCCAAATTTATGGAAGGACACCCACAAGTCAAAGACATATTGAAGAAGTCCAGGTGGCTATGTTTCATCCAAAAATTCAAAGGCTACCATAAGGAGGTTACAAAGGCTTTTGCAAGGTATTTTGACGGACTAGAGGTGGAAATTGGGGAACTCAAGTTTACAGTAATTGAAGCATCCATAGCAGTTGCCACGGAACTTCCCCAAGAAGGTGAACACTGGTTTAAGAACAAGAGCATTGGCGATGAAGCTTGGAGAGTGATCCTACGTAACCTAGGTATGGATGTGACCATATTCAAAAGAGGAATTCCTGTTCATGCCTTAGAAGAGAAATGGGCTAGTTTACTGTTGGTTATTCAAAATTTTTATCGCCTGTCAGGGACGTTTTGGAGCAATGTACATGTATCATACATGACTGTTGATGAATTTCCTAGACAACCAGACCCTCAATCTGCCATACTTTTTACTAAACAGTTTGAAAAAGATGTATGTGACCGTCCAAAAGCATCTGGGGGACGTAGAACCACATTTGTATCACCACGGTCTCGTGAAAATCTTGATAGAAAAACAATTAAAAGAGAAAAGGGACACCTGGGAGCAATTTTTAATCATAAATTTCTTTGAAGAACCCCAAGAAACCCCTGAAGGCAGTACATCAAAAAGAAGTAGAAGAAAGAGAACAAGTGATAAAACTCAAAGCACTCCTACTAACACAGTTGAAAGAACTAGTAGAGAAGAAAGACTGTCTAGAAGGAGGAAGGGAAAGACCGAGGGTAAAAATCCAACAAAATCAAAAGAGAAAAGAAGCATTGAGGTTGTGCATCAAACCCCTTCCTCAAAAGAAGACCATCAAATATTGTCTGAGAGACTAGTTCACCTGCAGGAACAGTCAGCTATGGCCAAAAAGAAAGGAAAAGAAAAACAAAAGGAAGAAGACAGTAGTCCACAGTATGTAAGAAGAAGCAGCAGGCTTAAGGGAAAATGGAGAAAAGCACAAACGAAAGGACCCCATTTTATTGATTTGGGAGGAGGAACACCTGAACAAACTCTAGCTGGTCATAGTTCACCTCATTCTCAACCAAACATTGAAACTAGCCCTCAAGATGTTGACATGAGTCCCTTTCGGCCAGATTTTGAAGTCAATTCTCCTCCACGGAATTTTGGGGATATCCCAAGGAAAATGACACTGGAAATAGATCCAAGGCAACAAGAGGTGTATGATTACATAGAATCCTTAGAAAGGACAGCCACGGGTCCTGGCACTTCATCCACTTAGCCTCACATAGCACAAGAAGCTCTAGTCCAATCATTGAAACAAGAAGTCTTTGAGTTGGAGGTTTTAAATATACATATTAAAAATGAAAATGAAGCACTCAAAGAGCAGAGCAAACTGGACAAGATCATCCATGATAATACCATGCTACACCTCGGGCTCTGGCAGAAAAAGAACAAGAAATTGAAGAAAAAGTGTAAAAAGATAAGTAGAGCATTGATCAATCTTAAATTCAGATGCTTGATGAAGAAGCCCAGGATGTTAGTAGCACCAAGAAAGAGAGGAAGAGGGCTGGATGTACTGGCAGAAGCTTCAGAACATATGATTTGAAGGGAGGATAGTCAAAATTTTGGTTGCATGAGGACATGCAACACCTTCACAGTGGGGGTATGTTGAGTCCCAAACTTGCATCTTTCCTACACCTTTTTCTAGCTTCTTTCCATTCATATGAACCTCCTAAGTCATCAATATCATTGCATATTAGTTAAAAGAGCATTTAAAGTGGTTTCTTGACTATGTTTTTGTGTTGCTATTTGAACTAGATTTTTGTTTATGAGCTGCGAAATCTTGTCACTTTCCGCAGCCAGCCCAACTTTCCGCAGCTGTTTTGTCAAAGTCTATATTGGAGGTGTCTTCAGGTGAATCGAGCCACATGGGCAAGTTGAAAACAACGTGGTTATGGACCGAGTCCTATTGGCTCAGTCAAATTCATCAAAAGAGGCCATAGTCAACAGGGGACAAAGCGGTGGTCAACCTAAGAGTCCTACGATGATAAAACTCTGTTTTTTTCACCACGTGAAGACTTGCGTGGTCGTTCCTAAATCTCAGGGGACAAATCAACACCTATGGACTGCTCCATGAGCCGAATCCAATAGCAACCCTCCAAAGATTTAATCTTCACGGAAACCATAATGCTAGATTCCTGGACGTGGTTGTTTACGTGTCTCTTGTCAGCACAGATTGTAAGAAATTAGTTATGTCATCCTCTGTTATAAATAATGCGTTCTCATACGCATATTAGCTAGCTTTTGTAATATAATTTTGACTGTTAACAAGCCCACTGTGTCATGACTTTATTTATGTGTTATGACTGCATTTTGAATACATGAGAAGACTCTGTTTATAAGCTCAATTCGTGGTTAATAGCTGTTGCCCGAGGACTGTGCAGATGGCCCTTGCACAAGCTGACGTTTTGTTCATTGTTGTATAGTTTCATTCTTTATTGCCTTATGTTCCTTATGCCATAATCATTCATGTATATATATTGCATTGCTTATGGTATTCATGTTTTACTTCTGTCCATAAATTTTCATGCTTTATACTGTTGTTAACTGATCAGTGTCTTTGTTCTAGATTAGGCAGCCCGGGAATTCGCACATAGTTTTACAATGACTAATGACATGGAATTATTCTTGTCCTTCTGCTGATTTATTTTTCTTTGTTTTCAATCCCAACACTGTTTTATTTATTTCAGTTTTGTATATTTGCTTTATTAGTTAGAATGGATTGAAGTATGAATGTATAGTTTGATATTAGTTTTTTTTTTGCAAGTTAGTTATTGAATTGCTCATGTCATTTTCAGTTACCTCCGAAAGCCATAGCGAGACTAATGGCGAGGGATTGAAGTATGAGTGTGTAATTTGATATTAGTTATTTTCCTGCAAATTAGATATCGGATTACTCAAGTTGTTTATGATTACCTCTGAAAGCCATAGCGAGACTAATGGCGAGGGGTCAGAGGATGAACTGATGTAATTTGATTTTAGCTTTACTTTGTTTGCAATTTTTGGATTTCTTTGAGTACAGTTTCTTTTGTATTTAGACAGCAGCAAGGATACTGGGTTTCATGATCAATAGCTCACTATTTGTTTGATTAGAATAGTGGCACATTTTCCTTTTCTGTTAGGAATTAATTTTTTCATTGCATATTTCTGAAGTTTGGTAAATCAATATAAAGGACATCATTGCCTTGAACATTTATATCCATACTTAGCTTTTAGATTTTTCTTCACACATTAGGAAACCTACCAAGATAAAAACCCCAATAACAAATAAAAAAACCAAAAACGACAAAAAGTAAGAGATAGGTTATCTTGCACATATAGTGCATCGCACTTTGTCAGCTTACGAATCCCGGATTGACAATTAAATGCAGCAATTTAGGACACACT
>APFE030409671.1:7147-32647 GCA_000404065.3 Pinus taeda | reverse complement strand
AACACATTAATATTGAATTCCTGTAAAAGTAGGAGACACCTTGTAACTCTGCCATTAGTAACGGGTTTGTTCATTAGATATCTAATTGCAGAATGATCAATATGAATACAAGTTTCATAGCCTGTTATATAATGTATGAACTTATTGATTGCATGAACAACAACTAAGAACTCTTTTTCAGTCACAGTATAATTCAACTCAGTGGGAGTTAAATTTTTACTGGTATAGTAAATGGAATAAGGAACTAAGTCTTTTTGTCCCAATACAAGTCCCAATACAACTCCTAGAGCTGTATTTGAAGCATCTGTAGAAATATGGAAAGGAAGTTTCCAATTTGGTCCTCTCAAGATAGGCACTTCAGATATTCTTGTTTTCAAAGCTTCAAATGTTGATTGGCAATCAAGACACCATTTGAATTCACATCCTTTTGTAAGTAGTTCAAAGAGTGGAGATGCTATTTTGGTAAAGTTTTCTGTAAATCTTCTATAATATCCAGTAAATCCTAGAAAACTTCTAACATCTTTTTGACAATTTGGAATAGGTAACTTGGAGATGACTTCAAATTTTGATCTATCAACTTTAATCCCATCCCATGAAATATGATGTCCCAAAATAATACCTCCAATAAACATCATAAATAATTTTTCATGGCTTAATGAAAGGTTTGTTTCTTTACATCTTAAAAGGAATTTTTCCAAATTTTCTAAAGCCTCTCCAAATTTATTACCATAAACTGTAAAATCATCCATATACACCTCTACACAATCATGGATTAGATCATAAAAAATTCCTAGTACTACTCTTTGGAATGTTGTGGGTGCATTAAATAATCCAAAAGGAAGCACTTGGTAAGCAAAAGTTCCCCATGGACATGTAAATGTGGTTTTATCCCGATCTTCAGGTGCTACCTAAATTTGATTATAACCACTAAAACCACCCAGAAAGTACTTTTTTCTTGCTAATGTGTCTAATACTTGATCGATGAAGAGCAAAGGAAAGTGATCCTTCAAAGTTGATTTATTCAATTCCATGTAATCAATGCACACCCTCCATTTACCATTATTTTTGGGTACTATAACCAAGGGAGAAACCCATCAGCTATCTGAAATTGGGTAAATGAAGTTTACATTGAGTAGTTTTTGGAGCTCTTCTTTCACAATCTCCCTAAGGTTTGGATTCATCCTTCTCTGAGGTTGTCTGATTGGTCTACTGTTTTCCTTAATATAGATATGATGGATGCAAGTCTTAGGGTCAATACCTTTCATATTAGTATACTCCCATGCAAATGCAGCAGAATGTTTTTGCAAGATTCTGGTTAGCTCTTCCTGTTGTAACTTTTCCAAATTTTTGTTGATATTCAATGTTTTGCCTGGAAAAATTTCAACTACAGAACTACCAAACTCTTCCATAGAGTAGAGATACATTTTCCTTGATGACAATTATTCAATATCAGAATCTAACTGAAATTGTGTGTGGTCATATTCTGAAGATGTTTCAATGTTTTCTAATGTGTTCAAAATTTGACTATCTTCACTAACTTCAGAGATGGTAAAGACAGGTTGTATAATATCTTCATCATCGACCCATTCATTATCTCCTACTTCTGTAATTGCTTTTGCTGGAGGATACAAATTGAATTTCTTTGTTGAACTACCATCAGAAATGTACATATCCCCGGATCTACAACTAATGAAAGCATCAGTTGTGGCTAGCCAAGGTCTTCCTAAGATGAGTGGGTGCCCTCCTATATAACTTTTGGGATTCAAAATCATGAAATCTACTGGATATTCCCAAGAATCTAAGGAGACTGAAATATATTCTAATACATGATCTGGTTTGATTATTGATCTATCTGCAAGTTGCAGTAAGGTAGGTGTAAAAATAAGATTAGGAAGTTTAAGCTGTTCCATAGTTTGTCTACTCATAATGTTTATAGTAGCCCCTAAGTCAATCAATGTATTTGGAATTTCTATCCCATTTATGTGTGTCTTGACAATTGGACTACCTGGATCCACATATTTCTACATAGTAATCTTTCCCATCATGATATCTGCTATTTTCCCTACCAGGTGGATTTTTTTTGTGTCTCTTTGTTTCCTACCTGGTCTTTTGAAACTCAACTCCTTTATTGTTTTTGCTAAGATAGGAATCTCTCTAATGGCTTGTAGCAAGGGAATATTGATACAGACATTCTTTAATTCATCTAAGAAATCATAGTCATGCAAAAATATTTGTTTTTCCACCCCTTTGTCAATTTGTAATCTTTCAGGAAAAGGAGGTGCGGATGTAGATGCAGGTTGCTCAACTATAGGAGTTGTGGGGGTTGACTCTTTTTTTTTTCTTTTTGAATGATTGGGTTTTGAAGGGATGCTTCCTCATAACCTTTATTGACTTTTAGACAATCCTCCTCAGAGGCATCTTGCTCTTGAACATCTATAGAAAACTTTTCCTTTTCTAAAATCCTACCAGATCTAAGTTGAACATCATTAAATTCTAGAGGAACAATCATGTAGGTAGGAAATTGTTGTCCTTCTACCATGTAAGAATTCTGAGGGTTTTTGTTGTTGGGATTTGGTAATGGCTGGGCTGGCAGTTGATTTGGCTTCTGTTGAAATGGAAGCAAGAGTTGAGGATTTTGAGGTTGTTGGGGAGGTGTTGTTGTGGAAGTGGTAATGAAAGTTATGGGCTTTGATTTGGAAGTTGTGGATTTTGTTGTTGATTTTGTGGGATAGGATAGCCCTGAAAAGATGGAGGATATTGATAAAATTGAGCAAATCTCTCATAAGGATTTTGTACCCCTTGTGCCCATGATTGAGATTGATACTGATTTTGAGGTTGGGGCCAAGGTTGTTGCCAAGAATTCCAATTTGGTGGGGGCTGAAAATTCATAGGATTGTTAAATCCTTGATTTTGTTACCCTTGCCAAGGTCTTCTTGAAACAAAACAAAGAGATTCTACCGAATTTGGGTCCTCTTGAAAGACAGCTTTGAGTCCTGGGATTGAAGGACAACCCTTGGTCTCATGATTTTATGAGCAAATCATACATGTTTCTACAACTTTAGCATCCAAGGGACATTCCCTTAGAGCATTTTTCTTTCTACATTTCGGGCAAAATATGGCTAAAGCATCAGCTTCTGTTTTCTGCTTGTTTTGGATTTTGAGGGTGTCTAGCTGTTCACTAAGGCTCCCTAAAATGTCAGTTTTGAATTCATCAAGTATATTGCCAATTCCTGCCCTACTTACTGATCCAGTTGCAAGTTTGTTTTCTCTAATAAGAGAACGATCTCTAGGCCCTTTTCCAATTTTAGATTTTCCCCTTGAGAGATGGACACATAAGTCTTCTATGTCATGTAGTGGAAGTTGAGAAATGTCTCCCTTCCCCATCATGTTTAAAATATATATCCATTCATCTCTAATGGCTTTCAATAGAAGGTCTCTCAAGGTTTCCTCATCTAAATTGTTCATTTTCGCTCTCTTTAAGTTGTATTGAAATATTTCAAGTAGATCCTCCAAGTTCTCATCTTCTTTTTGCATCATTTTGAATACCTCATCCTTATGGTTAGTGGGCATACAATAATCCAGATATATATCCAAAAATGTTTGCTTCATATCATTCCAAGTCCTAATAGACTGAGTGGCTAATCCCATGAACCATTTCAAAGCAGCCCCTTTCAATGTTGAAGGAAACAGTTTGAGTTTTTGAGAAACTTCTAGATAATCATAAGTTCGACATAGGACTTCAAACTCAAATAGAAATGTCTCAGGATCCTCACTTCGCAATCCATAAAAGTTTGGGAGAACAGATGGTGAAATGTTTTTCATGGTTGTATAGGTTTCCTCATCGACTATAGGGAATCCAAATGAGCTATCTCCTCCCCTATTTCCCCCATTAGTACCTCTAGCTCTACCCCCTCCTCCTAATAATGAATATTCTCCATCTGTCACTTCTTCTGCCATGATAGTTTCCTCAGGGTCTTCTGGTTTTTCTATTAATGGTTGATGAGAGTCAGTTTCTACCTCTTCTTCTTCTCTGGGTGGTTCTACCTCTTTTACTTCAATATGTTCTCCTCTAGAGGTGAAGAAGGGTTCTTCTCCTAGGTTGGATTTACTAGATAGTATGGGAGAATCTTTTAATTCAGTTGATGCCCCTTGAATTCAAGGAATTCTAAGGCTGGGAGTGTGAGTCTGGGATGGAGGTGTATCTTTTCTATGCCTTGAAGTAGTCGGAGTTGTAAAAATCGAACTTTTGGCCCTAGCTATAAACCTTCCCCTAGAATCTCTAGCTCTATGCATGTCATTTTTATTATTTTTTAATGATTTTTTATTGGGCTAATAATCCTTTTTTGATCTTCCAGATCACACTAGGTGTAAGAAGAGAGCATACTTAAGAAATTATTGAACTAATAATTTTCTTTTCTGATCCTCCAGAGCACACTAAGTACAAGAGGAGAGCATACTTCAAAAAATTATCAATTTTTCCCTATTTTTTTATGTAAGAGATAGGCTACCTAGTTACGCTTCCCCGGCAATGGTGCCAAAATGTTTAGTCAATTTAGTATGTCCTAATTTGCTACATTAATTATCAATCCGAGAGTCGTAAATTGATGAAGTGTGGCGCACTGTATGTGTAAGACAACCTATTTCTTACTTTTATTGTTTTCAATTTTTATCTTGTTTTTGGGGTTTTGTCCTTGTTGGTCTCCTAAGGTGTCTAATGCAAATGGAAATCCTATTCTTAGGTTTTAAGAAAACTTTTAGAGGGCAAGTATGGATGTATATTTAAGACAAGGTTTATGTCTCTTATGATAATTTCCAGAACTTAGCACTTCAAAAGATCTCAAAACATGTTATTGATAAAATCAGTACTTGAACAAGAATGTAAATATGAAACTACTTAAAGAAAAGATGAAATACTAATCATGAGGTCACTGTCTCTGTTGCCCATCTAATTACAGAAATAAAATCTAAACTATTGCACTTAAAACCAAAAATTGCAGACTAATGAAAGCAAGATCAATTTACTTCACTTATAATCCGAAAGCTCGCCAATTAATTTCTCGAGTTAAGCCATGGCATCAGAGATAACATCAAATAACATGAAGAATCGGTATCTAAATTACCTATTTGCAGATTAATGAAAGCAAAATCAAATTACTTCACTTATAATCTGATAGCTCGCTAATTAACTTCTCGGGTTAAGCCATGGCACCGGAGATAACGTTAAATAACATGAAGAACTTGATATCTAAACTACCTACTTGTAGATTAATGAAATTAAAATCAAATTAATTCACTTATAATCCAATAGCTCGCCAATTAACTTCTCGGGTTAAGCCATGGCACTGGAGATAATGTCAAATAACATGAAGAACTTGATATCTAAACTACCTACTTGCAGATTAATGAAATCAAAATCAAATTACTTCACTTATAATCCGATAGCTCGCCAATTAAATTCTCAGGTTAAGCCATGGCACCAGAGATAATGTCAAATAACATGAAGAACTTGATATCTAAACTAGCTAATAGCAGCAAAAAAATCTCACTGAAATCAAAGCATAACAATTGAAATTGAAAAGCTTAAAAAGTTCAGCAGAGAAGCAAATCTCACATCGTTACTTGATGCAAAAATTATATGAAAAAGCTCTAGCATAACCTATCCTAAAACACATTGATTAGTGTTAGTAAAAAAAAGTATGCAATGCTGCAAAATCATGTATAGGAATAAAATGATTAGCACCATAAACAAATTATGAGAAATATATAGTGGACATAAGAGAAAAGATGCATGAAAACTTTATGAAAACGAAAAGAAAAACCTCAGCCAGAAGGGGCCCTCTGCACAGCCTTTGGTTAACATGTTGTCACCTCAGAACCATGCTTTTCACAGTCATGAGAAAACAGAGTTTTTTTATATTGCAAGACAGAGAGTATGTCTTCTCGTTACAACAACAAAATGAAAGCTTAAAACAATAGCGTCAATCCTAATATCTGAACTAGCTACTTGCGTTGCAAACGCTTTATTTATACAGGAAAATAGATAACTTTTTTTCTGAGAGAAATCTTCAGTAGAGGACACATAAACAAGACAGAACCCGTAAATTCAGCCTCTTGGTTGCCATAAACATTCAATCTACAAAAGGTGGATGTTGGATTTGCGTCATGGAGATGGCCTGCAGCTGTCAAGAGGGATCCACGAATCTAGGAACGGTCTCGGACTTTTCACGTGCTGAAACAGAGACCTATTTGATGTAGGACTCCTTGTTTGACCGTCCTTTGACCAATTCCTTTCTTCACGAATTAGGCTGAACAGATAGGACCTTGTACATGTGTAGATCATTTCTGAGCTTCCCACATGCCTTATTTCACCTGCCGACACCTGTAACCTATAGAACAATGAAAGTAGCTGTGGAATTGCGAGTCAGCTGCGGAAAGTGGCTACATTCCATAGATGATGAACAAAATCCAAATAAAATAGCACACACAAGGATATAGTTAGAAAACCACTTAAATGCACTCCTAGAATCAATATGTAACAATCTTTGATAGCTTATGAGGCACTGATGTGGGAAAATGGAAGAGAAAAGGTCTAGGAAAGTGTGTAGAAGAGAGGTAGTTCTAGGGATCAACAATGAGTACTCTCCAGACATAGCAGAAACTTTGAGAAGTTTAAAGGTAGAAATCAAAAGTTGAAAAGCAGATAATGAAAGAATCATCCAAACATAGGAAAGGCTTGTCAAGGCACAGGAAAAATGAGCAAATCTCAATGTAGTGATCCTTCAGAGTTTGTCAGATTTGTAGAGATAGTGACAACCATAGATTAGTTATGGACATGAGGACAAGACTAGGGGCGCATATGGTGGTAGGTTTGATGGTGGGCACAGGTCATACAAGGGTGAAACAATCATAGATGGTAGGTTCTTGGCTACACATAACAAGATAGGAAGTGGTTGCAAGTCTTATTCTAGTTATGGCTCAGAAATGTATCATGGTCATCATCATTGTCATCCTTATAGGAGGA
Organism: Pinus taeda; assembly: GCA_000404065.3. Lineage (NCBI taxonomy): Eukaryota > Viridiplantae > Streptophyta > Pinopsida > Pinales > Pinaceae > Pinus > Pinus taeda. The sequence continues at coordinate 25,626 of APFE030409671.1, read as the reverse complement.
TTGAGAGGGTATATTTGTTAGATGAGTTCAAGAAATCCAAGCTCCCTAAATTTGATGGAGTATAAGAAATTCGAGGATGCATAGGCATGGTTACTTTGGACGAAGAATTTCTTTGATATGCATGACTATATAGAGTACAAGAAGGCAAGGATAGCTATTTTTTGTCTCAAAGGGAAGGAAAACATCTGGTGAGAAGACGTGAAACATGTAAGAGACATCAGGATGGAGGAGTTGAGTTGGCGTGAATTCAAGATATTCTGTAGGAAGAAGTAATTGTCATAGAGGTTATGATGGAAAATCCAAGGAGTTCTATGAGCTAAAGATGGGATCTATGTCAGATGAGGAGTACATGACTAAGTTCCTGAAGATGTTGAGGTATGTGTCATATCTTAAGGATGAAAAGACAAAAGTTCAGAGATTTATTGGTGGACTTCCATTAGCATTTAAGGATCAAATTGAGTATGATGGGCCTCGGTCGCTTGAGGAAGTCATTAGAAAATTGAAGCACTGTTATGAGAAATCGAAGCATAAGACCGAGTCTAAGCAAGATTGGAAAGGGAATGATAAGACTAAAGGGAAGTGGCCACAAAAGCATGGAATACCTCAGAATGCAAGTGAGAAGAAAAATGTTGCTCCTTATAAGAATTTTAATGTAGTTGAGAAGGGACATGGACCTCAACCTGGAGAGCAATAGAAAAAAGGCAGTGGGTCATTGCAGTGTTGTATATGTGGCAAGGATTATCGCAAGAAGGATTGTTTATTGTATTAGGGTGGTAGGCCTCATATCTACAGTGCTCAGGAGGTGCAGAAAGTTGGGGATGTTGGACAGAGCATTCCTCGGATCTATGCAGCATTTGGTAATAAGCAGGTGGATCACTGGGAATCCATCATTGAGATTGAAGGTAAGTTATGTGATCGAGTTGTTTCTATTTTGATTAACCCTATATATAATTATATTTATGTTAATCATGATTTGGTGGATAATTTTGGTTTGAGAAAAGAAGCGCATGTAGAGGATTGGTTGGTGTAGTTGGATACAGGTGCTAAGAAACGTTTTCAATGTTGGGTAAGATCTTCTTCATTTGAGCTTAACGGTATGCCTACATCAATGCATATAAATGTGCTTCCTTTGGAATCGTACAATATGCTTCTAAGTATGGATTAGTTATACCTTTAGAGGACTAAGGTATATTTTTATTAGAAGGCTATTGAGTGTTTAGATGATGATGAAGAGAAGAGAATATTGCAGAGTAAGAAGAAGCCTACATCAGTGAGAATGGTTATAGCTACACAGGCTAAGCGTAGCTGTATGAAATGGTGTGTATTGTTCACAATGCATGTTTCCAGTGATAAAGGTAAGGATGTTGAGGATGTGGAAGTATTGAATAGGTAATCAGTTTTGCAATAGTTTCAGGATGTATTTCCAGCAGAAATTTTAGAATTTCCTCCTCACCGGGAAGTGGACTTTTTTATTGAGTTGGTACCAAAAGAAACACCAACATCAAAGGCACCTTACAAGATGAGCACTAAATAATTAGTGACATTGAAGTTGCAGTTGAAGGAGATGCTTGACAAGGGATACATTAGGCCAACTATTTCTCTTTGGGGTGCACCAATTTTGTTTGTGAAGATGAAGGATGGAACTCTCAGGTTGTGCATTGAATATAGGCAGGTGAACAAGGTAATCATCAAGAATGGGTATCCATTGCTGAGGATTGATGACTTTTTGTATTAGTTAAAGTGAGCAGTAGTTTTATCAAAGATTGATTTGAGATTAGGATGTCATCAGGTATGCATCTAAGAAGAGGACATCTACAAGATTTATTTTTGTACCAAGTATGGGAATTATGAGTTTTTTGTGGCTCCTTTTGGTTTGACTATTTCTCAAACTACTTTCATGTGTTTGATGAATAGTGTGTTGCATCCTTATCTAGACAATTTTGTGATAGTATTCATTCATGATATATTAATATATTCTAAGAATGAGGAAGAACATGCAGAACACATAGAAGTAGCGTTAAGAAACTTGAGAAAGCATCAGTTGTATGCCAAGATTAGTAAGAGAAAGTTCTTTTAGACAGAGGTACATTGCTTGGGACATGTTGTCTCCAAGGAAGGCATAATAGTAGATCCAAAAATGATTAGAGCTATCATGGAATGGGAAGCTCCTAGGAATGTGGATGAGATCAGATCATTCATGGGGTTAACAAGTTTCTATAGGAGGTTCATCGAGAACTTCTCACAAATTTATTATCCTATTACATCATTGCAAAGGAAAGGAAATAAATTTGAATGGAAAAAGGAATGTGCATCTATTTTTGAGTAGTTGAAGAAGTTTCTTACAAACACTCTAGTTCTAAAAATTGCAGATCCAGATAGAGTTTGTGGTGTGTACAGATGCTTGCAAGAGAGGATTTGGTGCATTATGATGCATGAAGGACAAGTGGTATGCTACGAGTCTACGAAATTGAATGAGCATGAGTAGAACTATGTGACACATGATCTTGAGTTCGTAGCGATCATTGATGCATTGAATATGTTGAGGCACTATATTCTCAGCATGAGGTTTGTGTTGATGAGTGATCACAGTGGGTTGAGATACTTGCTTGACCAACCTAATATGAATTCTAGGCAAGCTAGATGGTTTTCTATGCTAAATTATTTTGAATTTGAGATCAGGTACATTAAGGGTAAGGACAACATGGTTACAGATGCTCTTAGCAGAAGAGTGTAGGTGAATCACAAAGAACCTATGAGTTCATATGGGACGGATTTACATGATCAAATCTTACATGAATTATAACAAGATGACAAGTACCCATAGCTTAAGCACATGTTACAGTAGCAGGGTACATGTGATCAAGATGTGGATTATCATCTCACGACAGATGGTTTAGTGAGATTTAGGGATAGGATCTATGTGTCAGATAAAAAAAAAAAAATTTAACTCAAGAATGTTGTCTTGAGGGAATTTCATGTTAAGCCATATTCAGGTCATCCAATATATCAGAAGACTCTAACATTTATGAAGAAGTTCTATTATTGGCTTAATATGAAGAAAGAGGTAGTTGATTTTGTCGCAAGGTGTTTGGATTTCCAACAAATAAAAACATAGTGCAAGCATATAGGTGGTTTACTACATTGAATTCTGATTTCAAAATGGAAATGTGAGGTCATTTCCATGGATTTGATCACAAGATTGTCGAGGACATCTAGACATCATGATTCCATCATGGTTGTGGTTAACACATTGACCAAGGTAGTTCACTCCATTCCAGTGAAGTCTACTAATTCATCTAATGAGGTAGGATAGTTATTCATTAGAGAGATAGTGAGATTGCATTGTATTCCTAAGAAAATTATATCCGACAAAGATGCCAAGTTCACTTCTAGGTTTTGGAAGGAGTTGCAGGTTTGGGTACAAAGTTTGACTTCAGTACAACTTATCATCCACATACATATGGAGAGATAGATAGGGTCAACAGGATTATGGAGGACATTTTGAGAATGCATGGCATGAACTAGAAGGGGAAGTGGAAGGAGTATCTTCCACTAGTTGAGTTTGCGTATAACAATGGGCATTAGGAGTCACTAAGGATGAGTTTTTTTTAGGAACTTTATGGGTGGAGTTGTAACACTCCCTTCAGCTAGAGTGATCTAGTGAATAGAGTATTGATTAGACTAGACATGTTGGCAGAGATGGAAGAGGAAATACATGTTATCAAGAATAATCTAAAGGAATCACAGGACATAAATAAGAGTTATACATATCAGCACAGGGTGTTTAAGGAGTTCTAGGTTGGGGAGCATGTGTACTTGTGAATCAAACCCAAGAAGATCTCCTTGAGGATTGGATCATGTGCTAAGTTGGCACCTTGGCATTGTGGGCCTTTTGAGATCCTTGAGAGGATTGGACTAGTGAATTACATTCTTGTAATGGCGCCGAAAGTGAAAGTCCATGATGTTTTCCATGTTTCATTACTTAAAATATATGTGAAGGATGTTGATCATGTGATGGACTGGTTTGTATTGCAAGTGGAACCAAAAGGAGAATTCTAGCCAGAACTTTAGTGTATTTTGCAGCGGAAACATCTCATGCTCTGAAACCGAGCAATCAAGAAAGTTAAAGTGCAGTGGAAGCACTTTGGGCCCGATGAAGCTACATGGGAGATGGTTGATCAGATGTAGGCTATGTATCCCTCATTGTTTGTCGGTTGAGGCAAAGGCTTTTTTGTATATATACATATCTACATATGGTTTTTATTGTAAATACAACAATTAGTTATGTTATAAATATTCAATAAGAGATATGCTTGTCATGTTTTCATGGTTTTCATGTTGGTGTTTCTTGTTAGCAGGTTGTTGATTGTAAAGTTTACATCAAGCTAAGTTATAAATCTCCATGGGTAGTATGTTTTGGTTTTTAGTGTTCTTGTTGGTCATAGGTGTCATAGAACATGGAGGATGGTGTTACCCCAAGGGGGAGGGGTTTGTAACATCCTTGGGTTAAAAGTTCATGCAATAAAGTTAATAAAGGAAAAATAAGACTCAGGTCATGGGCCATGTATTCCAAGTTGAATGTTGGGAAAAAAATCCTAATGGTTGTTTATTTTGGTTTATTTATGGCTAGGGAAATTGGAAAAGTCATTAGTAAAGGCAAAGAGGTATTATTTGGCATTTATTTATGTAAATAAAGGAAAATAGGAGAAAAGGGAGATGAAAGGTCACAAGTTTGCATGAGATGGAATTGAAGGAAAAATAAAGGAAAATGAAGAAAATAGAGGCCCCAATAATAAAAAGGCTTATGAGGATCAGTTCACAACTTTTTGTCAGTTTTAGGTTTGACCAAGTGAGAAGGAATAATAACAATAACAAGAGGAGAAAGCAAGAAAGCAAGCAAAGGAATGAAAAGGAAGGAAAATGAAAGAAAAGGACAAGCAAGGAAGGTTGGATCGAGCAACATTAACAGGAAGACTTGCAGGTAATAGGTTACATTTTTTATTTCCTAAATAGTTTGTGAATGCATGGTACATGCATTTTTGTATTCGGTTCTCTTGCTATGATTGGCATGGGTTTTTCCAATGTGTGACAGTGGTTTAGCCTTGCCTTTCCATTTTCAGATAGCCATGGTGTGATGGGGTTCTTTTATTTGGTTGAGCATTAGATTTCTAGAAGATTTTGGAACTAGGTGAGGTGGTCTCAAAAACATTCCCAAGGGTTGGGGGTGGAGGTGGTTTAATGTCTAGGAAACCCTCGATAAGTGGGTGGAGATAGGGAAATTCCTCAAGGTATTGGTGAAAATATTCATAAGCATCCAAGATTGTTTTGGGTTTAGTGATCTCTTGACCGGTTTTGGCAAGATCGTGGTAGCCTAAGGGTCGATGTGGTTTAATCTCCTTAAAGCCCTAGTTGTTTATGTTTCAGTTTGCTTATGTGATCTCTTGACCAGTTTTGGCTATATTGCAAGAGCATGAGGGTGGAGGTTGTTTAATATCTAGGAATCCCTGGTTGTTTATGTCTTGAGTCCCACATTCATGCTTGGAATATTTAATGGGGGTGATTGGTTGAAAGAAAGATTTAGTTCAGATCAATCTATGATTAGGTGGTACGTGGAAGTCCTGACTTGGTTGGATTTTCTATATGTTAATAAGAGTTATTTTCATATTGTATTCTATGAGTAATTTTACCTCTTACATGGATTTTATGGTTGTTCTATCATGGTTCTTATTTTCATTATATGTTGGTTATAAGCAAGGTCCCATAACACTTTCTAGCTATGGCTCTTGATATATTTTGTTTAGTTGATGTATGGTTAATGAATTTATGAGATAAAAAATGTTATTGAAAATATTATGAGAGGGAATTAGACCTTCTTGGTGATTCTTAGATAAGTTTCAAACACCAATGTTCAGATATGCATTCATGAGCTATAGATTACATGTTCACCATATGTTTGAGAAAATGCCTGTCATGGTTAGGCCTGGTTAGGCCAAGTCCTTGATCAAGTTTTGTATGAATGGATTTATCCTAATTTTATTTATCATTTTCGAAAGTCTCATTGAGATTTGGGCATTGGTATGGAGGCTAGGTTGAAATGGTGGCTCAGAATCTGAGACTGCACCCTCTAAACTGGAATTTGGGGCTATAATCACACCCTTACAAGTTTATACATTTGGTTGGATGCTTATAGCCACATGGAGGCCTTGTTATGCATGTGGTTGTGAGCACAGTTCACTAAAAAATAAATCTAACTTAGGGTTTGGGCACTTGGAGTGGTTGTTTAGCTCTTGGGTAGCCCGTAAGGAAGGTCAGTGAAATTCCAGTTTGTCAACTTCACTTCCTTAACTATACTTAGGAGGTTGGGTCATGTCATAGTATCCCTCAACTCATGTTTACCCCAATAGGCCATTTAAAGTGGGTAAATGTGGGAGGGGTGGTTACACATATAGAAGTGCATAATGTTTTTCATGTCTCTTTATTGAAAAAATATGTTCATGAAAGTTCTCACGTGATTGATTGGAATGTGATACAGGTGGAACTGGAATGAGATTTCTAGGTTGAACCAATAAAACTATTATATTGTAGAGAAACCATGCTCTATAATCGAGCCATCACCTAGGTTAAAGTGCAATGGAAGCACTTTGCCCCAGGGGAGGCTCCCTGGGAGATGGAGGATAAAATATGTGAGGAAAATCTAACTTTGTTCCAAGGGAAGGGAAAATGAAGGAAAATGTTGAGGACAGTGTTTATTTTGAGAGAGGGAACATGACACCCCTATGTTTTTCTTTTTAAGGAAAATATTTTTAGACTTTTGGATTATTGTGAACTCAATGGCTATGGAAGCTAGTATTAAAATTATTTAATTATGTAATTAAGTTTTAATTTATTAAAGTAAAAAATGAGTTTCTTGGGAATATTCAGGAAAGACCACTTGAGTATCAAATATTTCTTTCCATTTATAAAAAATTGTTAGTGGTTAAGTCCACATGGTGGACCTTCGCAAAAGTTCCCATAAAAATCCCAAGGAGAAAGTTGCTAAATAAATTAGCATAATGGGAGAGAAAAATTATGCTAAACACTTATGTGGAGAGAAATGCTAAGTTGGGTGAAAAGTATAATAAATCACAGTGAAAGATAAATTATTGATTTAAAGAAAAGTAAATACCTTTTCTTAATTTAAAATAAAAAGCATAGGTAACTATGGTATGTAGACCCTTAAAGCAGGATGTTGCTAAGGAACAAATTGTTGGGAAGATCTATAAGAAAACCACTCATGTACACAAGAACGTTGTTGATTCCTGGAGGCAAGAAGGTTTGGGCTTGGGGGGACTTATTAGTGGAAATTCATTGGTTGGGCGGAACATCTCTATTCTTAAGTATTCACAAATTACTGGTTAAGATTAGATGATTGTTATTTTATTTCTTACATGTTGAATTATATGCTAGTTTAAGATTACTACTATGATGAGCATTATCTTGGGCGTTAAAAGAAATAAGAGATTATGTGTATGAGTTGAATCATGCATGCATAGATAGAATGGTTACCTGTGAATTAGACCATCTATATTCGTATTATAATTTTTTATTACATTTGTGCATGAAGAGTATGGAAATCAGATTGTTTTGTTTCATAGTTTATTAGTACTTGCCTAAGATTATACTAGTTAACTATAGAGTTAATTTTTGTTATATGGGGGATGATATTAACTTTTAAAAATTTTAGAAATGATTATTCTAATGGTTTGAGTAATTGAAACTTGAAGTTAATACTTACAGAGTACCTCGAACAACCTATATTTAGTTGATTTTATTTGATTAGTTGCATGTGTGAAGTATATAAGAATATATTTAATAAGAATACATACTTTGGGATTATATCTAATCAACTATGAGAGGGAAATAATTGATTATATTTATTGAATAGCTACAACGAAAAAGAGTAAGCGTAAGGTGAGCCTACTTCAACACTATGGATTAAATTGAAATAACATAAGGAAGATCTTCTTCCTAAGATTGAATTTAAACATATTTAATTGTGAAGTTCTCGAGAGTACTCTATAATGACAAATATTTAATCAATTCAAGAAAGGAAATATGGGAAATATATATATATATATATTATTCAATAGATATATATAGTCTATTCCAGTAACATATAGAGAAACATATTTTTTATTTGAGTATGATATGGAGAAAGTAATTGAAACTGTTAATTAAAATAATGAGTGAAGATAGCTTTTATATATATATATATATATATATATTATATATATATATATAAAACCTTTGTGGAGAGTTTTAAATGAAAGTATTATGTATTATGAAAGAAAAAAAAAGAACCTGAGAGAAGAAATATGGATCCATTCCCTAGATTATAACTCGGTACTAGAGATGGATTTTAACAAGTTGCAATAAATTTATTTAGAAATTCAGAGTATAAGCTTATGAGCTATTGGTGAATCTAGTACTTAATTAGTGAAGGTTAGACTTCAAAATTATTCTCAGAGATGAATATAGTAATATTGGAAGTTAAACATGGTATAGACAGCCCACCATAACCATAGGCTGAGAAAAAAAAGTATCTAAAAAACCTATGAACAGAGTGGAACCTAAATAAATTAGGTAGTGAGGAAATTCTAATCAGAAAATAGTAAACACTTCTAGGTAAGGAAAAATGGAAAACTTTTAGTATTCTTGATATCTAAAAAGATTTGATCATTTTGTTTGGGTCTAGCTGAGTGACTTCATTAGCTATAATAAATATATATCTACTTATATATAGTAGTGTGCTTGTGTTAATTTAGATAAATTTTGAAATAATGTTAGAATTGTTTTAAATATATTGACATTCTAAACATAATATTATATTCTCGAAAATATATGGAATATCATAGACAACTTATGGAATGTAAGTCCAATAATTTGGAGAGACACCATAAAAACAAGAATTCTGGTGAATAGCTGTATAGAGGTATTGTGGATTATTAATTCATCTCTATGTTAAGTTGTTAAGAAAAGAGAAAAATATATTATACCTTATGACTAATAAATCTTAGTCTATTTTATTAAGTCACAACATGTTAATATAATTCAACTATATTAGAAACCAGTTAATGAATTCAGTCACATCCACTGAGTAGTACTAGAGAAGGGGAATATTCATAATAATATTAACTACATAGAATAATCATAAAATACACTATCAAGAAATAAATTCTATGTGTGTTACTGTAAGTATTTGTATAGGTGCAAATCAATAAATAACCCGAATAACCTAGAAATTAATAGAATATAACAAGTCCCTATCAGTCATGTAGCCATAAAAAGCTTCACATACATCCCAAACATATGTGTGAAGAATCGTCGACCTTGGAAAAGAGAAAAGAAGCCTTCTAATCTAGTGCATAGAGGAGAACTGTTGAAGACATATAAATTAGGCACAAGCATACTCTTGACGATTCATACATGTTATAAGAAAAACCCTAAGATGAAATTAGAACAAACCAAAGTCCCAAAGTATAAACTTGACATCTAATGAATGAAATTATATTTCAAATAGCAAAGAGTGATTGTTTACATAGGATTACAGAGCACAATCTTCTCTAGTGATGTCACCTTGTAAAATCCATAAAAACCCAAATTATTAGAGGGAAACAAAGAGACAATTAAATAAAATATAAATAAATGTAGGAGAATGATTTTTCACTTTGCCCTAAACAAATATAGAGTAGAGGGTAGTAAAAGTTCAGGGTTGATATCAATCCCTAGATACCCTCATGACAGCTTAGAATGATTTTGTGATAACCTTTAAGGGTGTCTCCAAGATCAAGAGGGTAACTATAAAAACCAAGAAGAAGGTATGGAATATAGGAACTTCAAAGAATATAAACTTTCAATAGATATGGCTAAAAATAAGTGAGCAAGGCGAGTAGCTTTGTGGCCATTACTTCTAAAACAGGTTTAAAAATCTATTTTTCCATAATCTTGGAGTATCTACAATAACTTTAGGAAATATTGCATATTCAAATGAATATAACCTTTAAGAACAAAAAAAAATTGACAGCGTAAAACTATAAGAACAAAAAATTACCCTAAAATTACCAATCGGATAGGCATCAACAAATAGATACTAAGCTATGTGCAAAGACATCCATTTAACACCTATGGAATGAGATAATGGCATCGATAAAAGACCTATAAAGTATAGCAAAATAGAGTGGCATCTAGCAACCGAAAAAAAGGCTAAATGCAAAAATGAGATCGAGGTTAGGGTTTTCCACCCTTTTAAAAAACACAATTTAATCTTGTCCATTGATCATCATCACAAATCATAATCATTCATAGTGCTTGGAGTAGAATAGTTGTGTGAAGTGACATGGGTAGGGCTAACATGGCCTATGCTAAGTGGGCACATACACATTAATATAATATGACTCCATTTGTAGAGCACATGTTAGGATAAATACGTATGGTTAGGTTGTGTAATGTAGGAACTCAATTTAAATGAATAGGAAATTTATAACCCGCAATTTGGCTATCAAACAAGGGTTGAAACCCTTAAAATAAATATGCACCAAAAATAAATTGTAAAGTGGACTATTATACTATATTGTTGACAAGCATGCGACATATCATGTTGATGAGGGTCAAAAAAATGATCATATGAGGAAAGGACTGGATGAAGAGTTTTCATTAAACCTTTTAGGGATATTGCATAATGATAACTAAATGAAGTTAAGAAAATAAAAGGATTATAACCCTAGAGACATATTTCAATTATAGTCTCATAAACCATGTTAATTATGTTTAATTATTTGAATTTGTACACAAAATGCTAAAGCAATGGTAGGAACAAAGATCATATTTACTAATTCTATGATAGAGTTGTTTTTACTGGGTATGTATGAGGAGGTATGTTACAGCTTGGGTGCTAAGGGTTGATGAATTTGGGGATCACATAGGGTTGTGTGTTTGTTGATGGTGGTTGCATTGTAGAGTTGGGAAAACACCAAGGCCACTGTTTAAGTTTGAGCATAGATCCATAATCTTGATTTAATACAAAAAATTAGGATTCCTCCACAACGAGATCAATGCTTATCCAAGGGGATAAAAGGGAAATTTTGATTTGGGCCACCATGGATGAAGAAAGTGGGATACCTTAACATCAATATTATTCATCTAATAATAATAATAATAACCCTTCTAGCTTAGTGTAATTGCTTGCAGACCATACCAAACAAGGTAAGCGAGGGTTACCCCTAATGGGCTCACCTAGGGGGTTTGAACCGATGACCTTTGCATAACGAGTGATTTAACAAAACACTCAATCACCAATTAAACCCCTTACATAGGCCATAATATAATGAAATATTATTACATCCATTCAACACTTTTGGAATGAGATAATGGCATCAAGAAAAGACCTGGTAGGTATAGAAAAATAGAGTGGCATATAGCTGCCGAAAAGGGGCCAAATGCACAAATGAGACTGAGGTTAGGGTTTTCCATCCTTTTGGAAAACCTAATTTAATCTTGTTCATCGATCATCATCACAAATCATAATTGTTCGTAGTGTGTGGAGAAAAATAGTCTTGTGTACTCACATGGGTAGGGCCAACGTCGCCTATGCTAAGTGGGGCATGTACACATCAATAAAATATGGTTCCATTCATAGAGCGCATGTAGGGAGAAATACGTATGGTTAGGTTATGTATCCTAGTAACTCAATTTAAATGAATATGAAATTTATAACCCACAATTTGGATATCAAAGAAGGGTTGAAACCATTGAAATAATTATGCACCAAAAATAAATTGTAAAGTGAACTATTATATTATATTGTTGGCAAGCGCACCACATATCATGTTGATAGGGGTCAAATAAAGGATCACATGAGGAAAGGATCAGATGAAGAGTTTTCAATAAACCTTTTAGGGATATGGCATGATGATAACGAAATGGAGTTAAAAATTAAATTATGTTAATCTGCTTGGCATATGTAATTTATACTGGCAAAGGCCATGTTAATTCACTTTAATTATTGGAATTTGTAAGCAGAATGTTGAAGTAATGGTAGGATAAAGGTCCTATTTACTAATTTTTTCATAAAGTGTGTATATAGAGAGAGAGAGATGTGTGTGGGGGGTTGGGGTGTATGTATGAGGAGGTATGCTATAGCCTTGGTGCTAAGGGTTAGTAAATTTCTGGATCACACATAGTTGTGTGTTTACTGATGAAGGTCATATTGTAGAGTTGGGAAAACACTAAGGGCATTGTTTAAATTTGATCATCGATGCATAGTCTTTATTTAATACAAAAATCTAGGATTCCTCCACAACTATATCGAAGTTGATCAAGGGAATCAAAGAGAAATTTTGATTTGGGCCACCATGCATGAAAAAAGTGGGATGTCTTAACATCAATATTATTTACGTAATAATAATAATAATAATTATTATTATTATTATTATTATTATTATTGGCAATATTTTTATGTTGTTAGTATTAATATTATTACTAAAATGTCATTAATATTCATAATAACATTAATAATCTTAATAACATAAGACATTGTGTGGCTTAATGCAAACGCTCACCCACGGGGTTTGAACAAATAAACTTTGCATAACTAGAGTTTTAACAAAACATTCAATCACCAAATAATCCTTGCCCATAAAATAATAATATTATTACATTAAGATATGATAAATTATGGGATGTAATAATATTATTATAGTTAATTATTACATGTTAATATTATTAAAATTTCTTTATGTGATTTTTAATGAAAGATCTAGCAACATTCATAATATGGATCACAAAACCCTACATTGAGAAATTATTAACATTATTAATAATATATTAATCTCATTAATGTAATATTTATTAATAATATTGATGTTGTTATTACTAGTGCAACCACATTAACAATATTAATATGGTTGATATAGCCTAAAGCTTCATAAATATAATAAAAAAATTTATTTCAACACAAAATATCATTGTAGAATTGAGACTTCTGTGATTTGTCATAGTTATAAGAAGAGCTTCAGCGTACATCACATGAGAAAGATTATTGCCAACGCGTTTCGAACTTGTCCTGATGATGAACCACATTGGTTGGTTCGAAACGCGTTGGCAATAATCTTTCTCATGTGATGTACGCTGAAGCTCTTCTTATAACAAAATATCATCTTACTAATGCATACACACATTCCCTCATTAACCATGTATAAAAAAACTATAAGTAAATTTTAACTTAAGAATAAAAAATACTACTCTTTTCACATTATTATAATAATATAATATATATGTATATGATCATATAATAATATTATGTTTATGATCCGTACGGCAAGATTATCATAATGCTAATAATATAATAATAATATAATTATGTATATTGATATATTAATATATTATGTATATTGATCCGTACGGAAGATTATCATAATGCTAGTGCTCCACAAAAGATCAGTGAAAAGCCTCTATATATATATTATATATATATAATTTTTAATAGTTTTACATTCGTCTCTCAACCGCACATTACTCTCTAAGTTGCTCGTGGATTAATTTTTACTTTTTAAGCTTTCACTTCAGATCCAGAATCTGAGTTTGTTACGACTGACGATCAATGGAAAACGATATGGTCAACACAGTGGCCCTGGAAAAGTCTGACGGTGAAATATTGCGGGTGGATGAAGAAATTGCAATAGAGTGGAAGGTGATAAAGGGCATGGCAGAATTCATAGATATATCTCATGTAACTGTGCCTGTTAGAGTATCGAGTCCCATATTGGAAAGGGTAATTTTCTCAGCGTGGACATACAAACACTGCTGGATATAACAAGTGCCACTACCGATTTGCAATTTCTGGACACAATTATTTTGTTTTATTGTGTTTGCTAATCTGATCAAAATTTAATTTAATTGGGCAACGTAGCTGGCAGATAGAGAGAGGTAACTCTTTCAAAACCTTTCGCAATGTCCATCGACACATCAAATTAACTCTGGTAATCAGGACTGTTGGTTTGCTCTCAGGGTAAGATTTGTAACACTGGAAAGATCCCTAATTGAGGCAAGCAAACTCTTCAAGCGGTCGACGTGTAAATTTAGATCAGTCAAGCTTGAAAGCTCTTCAATGCAATCAAGAAGACCACACAATTGATTTGAGTTCAAGTCTAGATTTATTAACTTGGAAAAATTTCCTATGGAATTAGGAAGTGTCACAATATGGTTTTCATACAAATTGAGTTGAACAAGGCTGCTAAGCTTTCCAATTGAATCAGGGAGCCACTCAAGCTATTCCAGTAATCTTCCTCGAACATCCAAATTCTCAGCACCTTTCTTCGTAGTTGCTTCAATTGGAACAAGCTCTGGAAGAGAGCCATGAAAATAGTTTTGTTGGTCAACAAGACTATTATGTGAGTTGCTCACTGCTTTCCGAGGAAATTCGTAGCATCACTGACAAACCATAGGAAATATACAACTGCATCTGGTTCCCTAATTCCTATTATTTTTCCAGGTGTTGTGCGCTATTTTTCTAGACTAATCAACCTGCTGATTGGAAAGGGAAGCAAGGTGGTTGTTCCCGCCGGCAGTAATGGCAGTAGAGCAGGTTGAGATTTAGCGTGTTTGCACCTCTTTTCTGGATACTTTTGCTTTCAATAGCCTGAGAGTGTTATGCCTTCTCCGATGTGTACTATAAGCTCTGGAAAAGAGCCATGAAAACTGTTCGTCAGATAACCTGATATCAAGAAGAAAATTTCATTATCCACTGCCAAATTGTCCATTGAATTTTCCACTGCACAAAATGCTTCTCAGATAGCAGAATTAAATGAAGCATCTAGAAAATGGCATAGATGATGATGGTGGTTTCCTTTCAAGCTCATATCAATGGATTGTAGGTAAGTTTCATAGAACCATTTACCAATTCCATGTCTCAAGTCTCTTTCCTTAATTCTATAATGAATATGGCATATATGTTTGAAGCAGGGTTTGTCCAGAGGCTTAATATATATTTTAAAAATTGGGTATTGAATTTTTCATTTTTTATATTTGGGTTAATAACAAAGACCAACATAGAGCTAGGTTTGCTAGACCCACCTAAAGCCACTGTATCAAAAGGTGTTTAGAAAGACACAATTTATCAATATCAGAGGTATTTAGAAAGACACAATTTATCAATAGCCAATGAAGCTTGCCGGGGCGAGAAGCTTGATTGGCTATTGATACATTATGTCTTTCTAAAAGACATCTTTAAATGTCCTTATCTTAGAACCTTTCTTCTCTGAATGGAAAAATGGAAAAGTTTGTATGGATTTAATGATAGGTTGCTAGCAATCTCGAATGGTATGGAAACGAATTTGCAGATGTTAGCGGCATTGTCTTTAAGAGAAGTTTCACACCTAGAGATCTCTGTTAATGTTCTTTACTATATTGAACGGAAGCAATTCAAGGCCAAAGCCAAGCAGAAACAAGACAAGACTGGATATGCTATATAGATTGATTTTAAATTTTAATATGAAAATTTACATTAGTTACAGAGTGAAAAATTGTAAATAGATTTATGTACATAGTGAAATTTTGAAAAATTATCGAAACATTCTAGACACAGTAAAACATACCATATCATTTCTATCACAAAGAATGCAGTAGTTTCTTACCTTCAGGGTTTGGAGCTGGTTTGTTGCTCCACTATTTTCCCTGATCGACCACCAATAAATGAAAGGTAAAGCATAAGCATTTTAACTGTTTATGTTCTTCTTGTTCAGCTGTTCTTCCCGTTCCATTTTTCCTGTTTCCGACGATTGAACTCATAATTGGCTTGGAGTTTTTAAGGAGGCGCAAAACTGATTTTTTGCACCCCTGCAATAACCGAAGGGATATGACAAATCTTTTTGCTATTCAGGTGCGCTGAAGGGCCATGACAATGAAGGAGTATCTTTCTGCTATTCTAGTGCGCTAAGGAGAATAACACGCTAAGGATTCACAAAGGAGTCCGCAAACAATAACTAGCTTGAGCAAGGAGAATACAGAGGAGTCCTCAAACGATAACCAGCCAGAGCGGGAGGAAGCTTGTGTTGTTTAAGCAGTTGTGGAAAACCTGACACATGGTTAACATGCTAACAACCAGTTACACATCGTTAACATGATAACGAGGAGTGACTCACACTTTGTTTGGATCACAATATAGGAAAGTTTGGCTTATGTTATAATGAAAAGTATTCGAAAACATTAAATGTTTTCTAATTAATACTAACTCTCTAATGCAGCATTAAACTGGATCAGATTAAAATTCAAAACTTGTTATACAATTTTGTCGGCTGAGTTGTTTATAATGTGATTTTTTGAAGATTTCGGTGACGGGAATCGGCAGAAGAAATTGAAGTTAAATCTTGATTTGTTACACTTAAAATGAGTTTTTAACTGTATATTTGGAGATTCAGCACTCTGAAAAACCCCTAAGACTTAGAAACTAACTATCCAACTTCCTATTTGAAAAAACTTTCAAAAAAATACAACTGAGTACAAAGGCAGTAAGAGGTGGAAACTAAAACTTTGCATAAAAATTTGTTTGATGGAATATTTCTCTTAAAACATTGGTTATAGTGAATCGGTCCAAGCGAATTAATGCTCGGTCAAGGCTGAGCGATCCCTGCAGTGCCATAAGGCAGTGCAGGGACTAATAAAGGTAATGTTATAAAAAAAAATGTGAAATGTAATTATATCATAGGGCGGTTGCTGATATGCTTTATATTATTTTATTTTATTGTAGGCAACAGATTTTCTTGATATGCAGTCTCTTTTGGATTTGGCACGTGAGAAATTGGACAGGGAAATCCTTTCAAGACCAGAGATGGAGATATCTTTAATGGGTGATGAATTCTTTTTAATGTAAAAATAATTAAATCAAAGAATTATTATTTAATTAATTTGACATTTTTTAATTTTTATTTAGTTATTTTGATGTTCCCTTTTATTTATAATTTAGTTTACTCTGATTTTTTTTATATTAATTAATTATTTTTATATTATTTTTATATTCATTTAGTTAGTTTTTATATTTTTTCCGTTATTTTATACTATCAGTTAAGTTATTTTTATGGAAATTGGAAATATGATTTATATTTATAAGAATGGTAGTTATATTATTAAATATTATAATTATTTATTTTATAAAAAATTATATTACTAGTTTATTTAAAATAATTTGGATAAATATCAGTTTTAAATTTAAATAATAATATTAAAATGTTAAATTAGATTTTTATTCACAAATTTTTAAGAAATCATGTTTATTTTGAGAATTATTTAAATTACAAATTATATTTGTTTGTTTAAATAAATTTTGAAAAATATAAATTTGTGTTTTTTTTACTATTTATTAAATAGAAAAAAACATAACTTATACAACATAAAAAAATTAGTTTTTGAAATTATTTATTGAATATTATGTATTATTAATTTTAATATATTAATAGATTATATAATAAAACATTGATGTAGGTCTGTGTTTACTAGACATTTAATTTATATGGTTTTTGAGATGTAAACTTGAAAGTTCTAATAAAATTTAAAATTTATTCATCAATAAAGCATTAACAAATAAATTATTTTTTTATATATAAACTCATATAGATCGATCTTAATCATGGATCTAGCAAACACCAAGGCCTCTCAAATATTTGAGATGCAATCTTCTTTTAGAGTGGAAAACTTGAAAAAATGTTTACCTTGCCCCTTTCAAGATCTGTGGTTGAAATGGATCTATTTATCTATCTATATACATAAACATTTTCAACCCCTTGAAAATCTTCTTGGCCACTTGGATTTTGTAGGTAAATCACTCTTCTTGGCCACTTGGATTTTGTAGATAACTCACTTAACTTGCAATTGGTGCAAATCTTTATTAGATTTTGTACAAAATTGACAATAAAATATACTTGAAAAAGGAATAAAGTGTAAAAGTTGAAATTTTATAAACATAAAACTTTATATATATATATTTCATAACATAGGCATTGTTTTTCTATTGTTTTTCTATGAATAGCAATATTTTTTGAGTGTAAAATATTCATTTTATATTAAAAATTGAATAAATTATATATTTTGCTTTTATTATTTTTATTAAGAACTAATTGATTTTTTTTACTTTCAATTATCTATTTTTCATTGAAATATTATATTTAGTTAGCATGATCTTCTTTTTATAAACATAAGATTTTATAAACATGAAATTTTATAAACATAAGATTTTATATTTTTCACCTCTCACACACACATTTTTGATATTGAAATATTTTTCATAACATTGGCATTGTTTTTTTATGAATAGCAATATTTTTTAAGTGTAAAATATTCATTTTATATTAAGAATGGAATGAATTATACATTTTGCTTTTATTATTTTTATTAGAAACTAATTGATTTTTTTTACTTTCAATTATCTATTTTTCATTGAAATATTATATTTA
>APFE030409670.1:0-10187 GCA_000404065.3 Pinus taeda | reverse complement strand
AGATGTTCCCAATATTCTCTGCAAAAAGGTTTTTGAAATAGGACTTTGCATAGTCTAAAAAATAGGCTGTAAATATGTACATGTATCTCTCATTTTATAATATCCGTGTAAAATATGAAGTACGTTATGTTGAAAATGCAACAAGATGATGGAGCTTAGTGAAAAGAAGTCGCCTTCACTAAGTGGGCCCGCTAGCTATTTTTGGCACAAAGTCTATTTTTTAGACATATGGATCATGGTCTATGAGTTGCAGGATGCTATTTATGGATGATTGGTCATGTTGGTAAAAATAGATGGACTTCTATTTTTAGACATATGGGCGGAGTCTATTTTTAGACTGCCAGTCTAAAAATAGAATAGTCGAATATTATTAGCTCTTAATAATATTTAGACTATAAACATTACCTTATCCTCTTGGAGCACTTCAGTTCGAGCTACAGATGTGGCACATGCAACTGCCAGAAGGAAATACACTTTTCTTATGGGTTACTTGAGCTATTGCATGAAGGACTTTAGTTAGAACTCAAGTGATTGAGTTTGATGGAGTTGAATGAGGAGTTGAAGGAGTTGTGTTCAGTTTGACTTAGTTGAACTAGTTGTATTTAGTCTAACTAACAAATACAATAGTGATGAGTGATGTGAATTAGTTATTAATTAATTCAATAATTATTAAATCATGAATCAACCAAGGAATACATCAGTTAACTCAGTGCATGGACAGTTCAGTGGAGACAAGTGTTAGAGATGAGTGAAAGGGCAAGACAACTGTTAGTTGTGACTATAGTTGTGCATGTGATTTGCACAATCAGTGGATTGAGATTGCCAATGAGGGTTGCGCAGTGTTACACAAGGGAAATACGAGTTTGGATCAGCCACTCTCATTCTATTCTCATGCAGGATTGCACAGTGGAGGCAGGCAAGCAGCGGAGGAGATTTGAGCTAGTGATTGATTCAGATCTGAGCTAGTTTGTGTGTAACAGGTGGAGATAGTACTGAGTACTTGCGAGGAGTATTGTAATATGTATTGTTACATGTTCTCAATCAATATAATATACATATAGTTGGGGGTTTTCAACTTTATGCTTTCCCCCTGATATATTGTGTTGATATGTGTGATTGATGCTTCAATGTGAGCATGCGATTGTTTCTTAATTCCGCAAAATTGATGATCAATAGTAGAGGAGGTTATGTATTATGCATGATTCCGCAAATAGTGTCTAATCAAGATAATATCTATGAATAAGTGTCATATTATTCAAAATTTCTACATTAAGCACAAATAAGAAGAGA
Source organism: Pinus taeda (assembly GCA_000404065.3). Lineage (NCBI taxonomy): Eukaryota > Viridiplantae > Streptophyta > Pinopsida > Pinales > Pinaceae > Pinus > Pinus taeda. Next base: position 8,897 of record APFE030409670.1, on the reverse strand, counting down.
GGTGGAAATATAGTCAAATATCCCTTTAGGGATCTAATGGAAGATTTAGTTGCAGATTGGAACCTATTTGACATAATTCCAAAATATAGAAAATACACATGGACAAACCATAGATTGGGGGACAAACATATAACTGCTTGTCTGGATAGGTTCCTCATTCACAGTAGCTATCTTCTAAAAGGGTTGGACTGTCTTGCATTTATAAAAGCCCAAGGGGAATTGGACCACCACCCAATCACGTTGCAACTGGATAAGCTTGAGAATTATGGTCCGATCCCATTTCACTACAATCCTTTTTAGAATCAAGAGGACGACATTGTGGATCTCATTACACAAGCTTGGAAATATCTAGTGCAAGGATTGTCATAATTATTATAGGAATCTAAACTTCAAAGTGTCAAGAAGGCCCTCAAGACATGGTTGGAGGAATCATATCAACCTTCTGGCTAGAAAAGGAAATATTTGGTCAAGCCATTGGATGATCATCACAGAGTAACCGAGGAGATACCTGTAGAAGATTGGCATCTAAAAAAGGAGAGGGAGTTGACTCAAAATATCTTTTCAATAGCTATGGCGCCTTAAATCAATATTTCTATGGCTTAAGGTGAGACATCAAAATACCACATTCTTCCATAAGCAGGAAAAGGCTAGAGGAGTAAAAAATAGAGTTAAAGATATAATTCACGAAGACAATTGAAAAATCACATCCTTCAAGGAAATCAAACAGGAGGCATTCTCTCATTTTCAATCCTTATACAGGGTTGAACACATTCCTATGGAACATGCATAAGATTTCCTCTAGGTGGTCCCCAACATTATCTATCCTGCCTCTAATATGGACCTAGTGAAGGATATTGAATAGGAGGAATTTATCGAGGCAATATGAAATTGGGATCCTGACAAGGCCCCGGGTCTCGATGGATTCACCATCAACTTTTTTTGATCTTTGTGGGGATTGATAAAAAGGACTTACTTCAGACGCTGAATCATACCAGGGTGAAAAAGAAATTGGGAGGAAGAACAAATTCCTCCTTCCTTGCCCTCATTCTGAAGGAATCAAACCCATCAAATTTCACCCAATTTCATCCTATTTCACTATGCAATGTGGCCTACAAAATTTTGACAAAAAATATAGCCAGCCATGTGAATAAACTGCTTCCCTCCTTCATCTTTGAGAACCAAGGGTGATTTAAGCAGAAGAGGAATGTTCTCGACAACATTGTGTTGGTTTAATAGGATATTCACTCTAACAAGGAACAAGGGGAAGAAGGAATTTTCATCAAGCTGGACATGGATAACACATTCAATTGGGTAAATCACCCATTCCCTTGTCTTGGCCTTGAAAAATTGGGATTTTGTCAAGATTTCATTGAGTGGATCAATTCTTATATTGGGTCTCCCTGGATAGCGCCACTTGTTAATGGTAGGCATGCACCCTTTTTCTCATCCTCAAGAGGTTTGAGACAAGGTTATCCACTATCTCCATTGTTGTATGTAATCATGGCAGAAAGCCTCAACAAAAATTTGGAGGTGGAAAGGCTATAAAATAAATTATTGGGACTGTGTATAGGTTGAAATGTCAAAGAAATCGATTACTCTCAATTTGTTGATGACACCCCTCTACTTGGATATTCTTCTCGAATCATAGCTTATAGATTCAAAAAGATCTTAGATTCACATTTGTTGTTGTTAGGCGTTAAGAAATTATTCAGAGAACATAAATTAATATTGAGATTTACCGAGATGAAAAATATAAAAAATAACCATCAACAACCATAAACACATAAATACACATGTTTATCCTAGAAAACCATAAATCCTGGAAAAACCCAACCTAATGATATCTCATTAGCATTGGCCAAAACCCTGGCCAATCCAACCAAGTGAGCCTTCACCGCTCACCTCTAGGCCTGTATTACAATGAAGTCCTTCCAACCTTTTATAAGCTCCATTACATATAATACCACAGGCAGAATACTATGGGTGCACAATATGCCCCAAAAACCACTACTATTTAACTAGGTCAACCTTGACTCAAACCCCGAGTCGATTTTACCTAACATTAGGCAAGCTAGTCAATAAGCGAAAAAGTCAATTTCTTGGATGGAATTGCTTCGAGTCCACATTTCAAAAAATGTCATGAGTTCTGGGCTTCTCGACAGTAAAAAAATTGGAAATCATTCACTTATCTTAGCATCCTAATATCCTTGGGCTCGTTGAATGGAGACGACTGGGAGTATTTCCTATAGAAGATTAAAAAAAAATCTCTTGGGGAGCGCAATGGCTAAATGTGGTTGGGAAATATGTCCTCATCAAATCAGTTCTTTTGTCCCTCCCAATGTATATTGGCTCGACTCTTAGCACCTAAGATCATGTTCAACATATGAGAAATATGATTAGAAATTTTCTTTGTCAATGTGGGAAAAAGAATGAGAATCGATTCCATCTAACAAATTTGAACATTGTAAGGTTTTCAAAAAAACTAGTTCGATTAGCAATAAAGGACCTGAGTATATGAATTTGGCCTTCAGAGAAAATTTGGTATGAAATCTCTTCTCTGTTTCACATGAATGGTCGAAGAAAGTTCTCTTAAGAAAATATTCTCATTAAAATCGACTTCTCAGGCCAGAGGAAGAAAATTGTTCCAATCAGGGGACCAAGATATGGAAATTGTGCAAAACTGTGACACCCATTATTTTAGACCATTTGGGTTGGAAACTTGGGAATGGAAGGCTTATCAATCTTTAGAAGGATCAGTTCCCCTTTGCCTCATTAACTAGTGAAGATCAAGGAATTAGGGACCTATAAAATTTGATGGAAGAGAAAGGCTTTCATAGATTAGACAACATTTCGGAATGGGATGAAGATAGTCACTGGAAAGTGTTAGATAAACTTGACCCTATGGTGGAGTTGAGGTTATGTCAACGATTATGGTTAACAATTGTGGTTTTGGGCACCTAGTATTGGTGAATAATGGTATTAAGCCCATGGTATTACATGTAGTTGAAGCCCTTAAAAGGCTTGTGCATTCTCAATTGTAGGTAGCCATGGTTGAGCAGTGAAAGCTCAACATCTTGTAACAATGGTTAGATTTGATTGGATCCCTAAAGGCAATTGCACCTGTGGAATCTACTTGCTTGGATTGGCGAATTTGTACAGGAGGAAAGAAGAACTCTTACACAATAAAAGAGGGTTATGAAACTTTGGTTAGTTGTTTTACCTATCCTCCCACTTCTAGAATATGAGGGGAAATTTGGAACAAAGACAGTATCCCAAAGGTCAATCTATTCTGCTAGGAATTGGTCCATGGAAATATTTTAACAATAGAAAATTTGAAAAAAAAGAAGATATTAGGCTCATCCTACTGTGTTCTTTGTGAAGCAGATGAAGAAGATATAACACATGTTTTTTGTCATTGTGCCTTCTCAAAAGAGGTGTGGAAAATCGCTCTAAATGTTATTGGGTAAATATAAAGCATCCCTCAAGGCTATATAAAGTTGTTTGAAAACTGGAAAGCATAATACCCTTTGAAATGAAAGATGGATTCAATAGTTGTTCGATGTTGGGATGCCATACCTACGTATATATGTTGGTTGATTTGGTTAACTCGAAACCAATCCATATTATTGAACACAAAGCCTAACCCTGTTTCTTCAGTGATGAAAGCAACCCAACTAGTTTTAGAAGTTATATCATCTAGGGGATATGACCATATGACATAGAAGATCTCTTGAATGAAGAAAAATAATGGTTGAAGCTAAGTAAACTATCTATTCATACTGGCATCTTCAAGACGCCCAAGGCCAACTCTTCTTTGATGGGGCCTCGAAAGGAAATTCGAGGGAGGTAGGAATAGGCGGGGTCATTGATAGCTCCAATGAAGAAAACGAGATGAAATTTTCCTCTGGTTTAGGCAATGAAACAAACAACCAAGTAGAGAATTTATCCCTTTGGAAAGGATTGAATATTTCCCTCACAAGGGGGATACGTTAGATCATAGTCTTCAGGGATTCAATGATAATAATCAAAAAATTTTGTAAAGTAAAAGACCTCTGAGAGAAGGATTTGTCTTCAATGTCCCTCATAATATGAATGCAAATTCATAAGTTTGAATCAATATCCTTCTTCCACATCAAAAGGGAAAATAATCAAAAGGAAGATGAGCAAGAAAATATAAGAGAAACTCTAGGCCAAGGAACAATAGTCCTCAACCAAGGGGATCCATCCATAACCTATATTCCATGATCTTAATGTTCCATAGGATAGAAGCTAAAATGCATTGAGTATTCATACTCAACGGTTTGATGAGATGTGAATTAAGGCATGTCAGTGACATTAATGCTACCTCTAATCCCATGGGAGAGAGGAGCTTAGGTGGATGACATCCTTGCAAGATGGGTAATAGGAGAAGAGATATTAGTTGGGAGAGTGTGGAAGTAAACATCATGATCGAAGAAATGTGGAGTTTATTCCCCATCACATTTATTTTTTTCTTCAAGGGAACACAGAATGGTACCCCACCTGTTCCAAAGGAGTGAACATTTCTAGAGTTTGGATGTCGGGTGACGAATTCAACAATGGATCTCTATTTTAGGAGTATGTAGGGAAGGGGCATTGATATTCAATGCGAAGAGATTTCAAATGGAGTGGGAAGAACCCAAGCTAAAGATTATAAATGGAGTATTTTGGTCACAAAATTGGCATTAGTATATGTAAGAATTCAAGTGTAGTGTAGGATGGCGTATTCAAGAAGGGACAGCTGCAGAAACTTCTGGAAGGAACAATTGATGGAAAAATTGGATGAAATCTCAGCCTTAGTCCCAAATCTTGGTGAAAATATGACCTTGGAAGCCCTCTCCCATTTCTCCTTGGTCACTAGGCAACTAGAAGAGGTGTGTGAAGACGCGGAAAAACTACATTTGATGATGGACAATCTGACATCCAAGGTGGTTACCTTGAACATGAAGGTGGATAGTATCGAGATAAAAGTGTAAATTGTGACCTTGGGTATTTTAAAAGAAGTGTTTACGATCCCCGAACTCCGCTCTCCTGATGAGCAAGTTGTGCCTCCTCTAAAAGAACCCCTATACTAGAATTTGGACCCAGCGCTCCTGGAACAGATGGAAGCAAACCTGACTGGATAAGAAGGAAATATTCAAGCAGAGAAGGATGACAATGATCACACACATAATTTTTGTTTTAAAACGTTTTGTAAATTCATGCTACATAATGGAGTCTTTTGGAGGTTGTATAAAATAAGGATAGTTATAAATTTATTAAGAAAAAGCATATGAAAAGATAGGATATTTTTTGAATAGTATTTGAATGCTGGTGAGAAATATCAACTCTTGCATGTAATGGCAGTGACCTGTTTTCTAGTTTGATTAATACATAAACTACCTATTTCTTTGACAAAAAAAATACCAGTCATAGGACAATAATTATATATTGTAGTAAGTAATATGTGGTAATGGTAAGTCATACCACTTGCTAAGGACATGAATTATCACCTATACATATATTTTTATGCACACCCATTATATCTCAAGAAGCTGTAAACTAGTAATTGCCCCTAAAGGTGTAAAAGTACACCGAAGGAATATAAATTTGGAAAGATCATATCAAAAAACAAAATTACTAAATAATGACAGCTCTGATTATGGTGCAAGCATTGCCCCTAATCCTCAATGCGACATGTTTGATAACAATGATTTGGGAAGTGATAAAGGCCATCTGTACAATATAATTAAATTGTAGGGAGATGGTAGGAACATAAATCAGTTGAACAATCCACAATATGGAGAGAATAAATATGGCTAGACTCTCTTTTTTGATCAAGGAGTTGAAATATTATCTAATGAAATGTATAATGCCTCAAAAGCATACACTGGTAGTGAATACTATAAGAATAAAATTTGAAATGAGTATTTATGACACTTATATCAGCCAAGAAAAGAAAATATATCATCTAGAACCATTTGATTGGCCACCACTGCACCATCCTGATATGTTTGCCATGAACTTGTGTACTGCGTCGAGCTATTTGTGGACACATATGCAACCTCCCATTTCTAATGTAGTGTTAAATTCTGGGTGTTTCCTTAATAGCACAATTGCAACAAAATTCTTATATGTTTTTTTGGCCATTACTTTTAGAGCCAAAAGCACAACTACGATTGAGCAGGTTCAGGCACCTCGAAATGCAGAAGAGCGGTAGGGCTATTACTTATTGGGAATTATCTATGAAAATTGGACCTATTGTGGAATTAATTAATGAGACTTATCATAGCTTATGCTAAAAAACTTCATGAAATTCCTCTTCAAGCTTATCTACGAGAAATAAAATCATGAACCTAGCCTATGAACACGAACCTTGTTAGAAGACGTACAAATCATATGGATGGGAAAGATATTGGTAACTTCGGTATTCAAATGTTTGATGTGTCTTCGCATCTAACATTGACATGTATATATTGAGGTTGTTAGATTGTTAAAGGTTTATTCACTTCAATAAAAAGTTCAACATTTTGCCCTCGCTAATGTTTAGTTGAGTAGATTTACACAATCTTGTAACAATAAGAATCATTTCATGATGAGCTAGTGATGTGTTCAATTTTCTAATTTTTCAATATGTCATAGGTATAACCTTTTTATTGGCAATTGGCAAGGTTCATGGTACTGGGAATGCCCATAATTTTTCTGTCCTCCTAGTTAAAAAACATTTTGATTTGGCATTATTGTCATTTTTGAATAATAAGCATGGCATTCCATTAGATCCCCGAGCTTCACCAACACAAAATCACAACCATAATGAAACTGATCCTACTGCAAGCATGGTTATATTAATGGTTAATTGGAATATGCCAAGATCAAAAGAACAAACAATGCTTAATTTTTTTAAATGAGTTTGACATAAAGTAAGAACCAGAAAACAATGTGCAGTTGTGAGTACAAAGGAGATCAGTCAACAGTTGCAGGGCTTCACAAGCTTAACAATTAATACAAAGATAGAATTTTCACAATAAAATCCCAAAGAAAGATAAATTCCAGTTGGGAAGTTGCAAAGATAGTAAAGCATTTGATAGGAAATATAATGGCCTCCCAACACAGTGAGGAATGCATCCATCTGCCATCTAGCGGAATTTAAACAATTTAAATAAAGTAGGTTGAGACAAGCTTCCCTAAACTCATACAAACTTGAGTGGCTTGACTAAACAACCACATCTCCAAGCAAAGCGCTTTAATCTTTGCTGTTAAACCTAGTATACAAGTTTCAAAAAGGAAGCATGAATACCCTTTGATAGAGTGGATTGTTCATCAAAAGGGTCTTTGAGAGAAAATGAAAATGTTCAATTTTCAGAGTGCCGCAAACACTAATGAGATAGGTTTGCTTTACCTTGTTTTTTAAAACTCAACTTTCTCATTTTAGATGATAATTTTCATACAAAGACATTGTTAAGGGTCCTTGTATATTGCAACCCAAGTTGATCAATATGTACACTCCTTGTAGATTACTCCACTCCTATAGTTGCACTGCTTTGGGAAATCAAAGAGATGGAATAATCTGTGAATTGCGTGCAGTGTTTAGCAACAACTGAGGCATTTGTAGAAGTAGCAAGAAAATTCTGGGAGAGAAGATGGGTTTTTTTGGCTCAGTCTGATATAAAACCCATTGTTTCTCTGATGATCTCTTCAACTCTGGCAATTGCAGCTACCTTGGTGGTCGAAGACAACTTGCAGAGGTTTGGCAATTGGGTTGCTCGATAGGTGAGATTTATTGGTGCTCGAGAACTATGTAGTGTGGGTTGGGGAACCTCGTTAGTTTCTGGAGAACATTTATCATAATGTTCTATTTTATTTCCAAAAACAAGATATGGTAGTTAGATCCACCAAAATCTGTTACGAAATCTCACAAAATTTCAACTATATTATAACATGGTCAACAATAAATTTTAAGCCTTAGGGACAACAATGGCCTCAAATTGAAGTAAATGACCAAGTTATAATTCATTTACAGACACTGTCATCTCTGACTAACTAGAGTACCTGCAAATATTTGTTCAACGCAACTCTGTTTGTGGCTAATAAACCATATCAATATATTCAAAACACTAAAATGAAAGGAAGTAATAGCCCAACTATGGAGAGAAAATTAAATAGTGGATACTTTCATGCCATAGTTGCTTTCATGTTGCTTTTGTGGCAAGGGCATATCAATCCCATGATGCAACTACACAAACTTGGAGGGAGGAAACTATAGCTATGTTGAAGTGTGTGATAAGGTGACACTGATAATTATGTTAGAATTTGTCAAAAGTTGCAATGAATCACCTTGGTACCTCCACGTGCAAGGAAGGATGAGACATTGTTTATGCAAAATATTGTGAGGATGAAAATCTTATGAGAGCCCGAAGGTTGGTTTACATTAAATCACCAAATTGTGCAGAAACTCCTTATAGATTCAAACTGCTAATTGTAATATGATAAAACAATTGACTTGAATATACTCTACTCATCAGCGGAAACAATAAACAATCAATGAAATCACGAAGCATAAAAGAGAAGGAATTCAATCACACATAACACAATATTTTTCTTGGGAAAGCCATAGCTAAAAACCCCTACTATCTGTATACTTCATTAATAAGAAAATATGAGAATATTACAATGCTTTGCTCAAGCTTGAGCAACATCTGCACTATCTCTATCTATCTCACTACCAACTTGTGCACAACTTCTCTTGGAACATCTTTTTGTCACAAGCTCCATGCACAAACTTGTGCTTCCTATTGCTTGGTCTCACCAACTAGTGCTCACCAAAACAATGATTAAACTTATGCCTTCATTCCTCCTTTTAAAGGCATTTCAAATGGATAAATTTAGTGAGTTTTCTAATT
>APFE030409668.1:0-27243 GCA_000404065.3 Pinus taeda | reverse complement strand
ACCTACACATGTCAACAATCTCAACCCATTTGTTAGGTATAAGCATATGCACATTATTTTCTAATTTTTAACCACAAATTCACTTAAAGGCTTAGAATTAATAAATTTTGGAAAAACATAAATGCGGCCCAATGATAATGAAAGTGGGATGAATGTGGTGACATAGTAGTGAAATGGAGGTGATATAATGGACATAATAGTGAAAGTGTAATGGAAATGAATGACATTTTCAAGACTCAACATACCCCCCAACTGAAGCTATTGCATGTCCTCATGCAATATATATTACATTAACTCTTTTGATCTTTGAGCTTTGGCTTAACTTTGCATGATATCATTTAATAGCATCATATTTTTGCAAAGTGTTTTACTTGAATTGCAACATGGTTGGTTCTTGTGTTACAACCATTTTTTTTTTTGTTGCCTTCTATTTTGATCTTTGAATTTTGCATAATGATATTTGATTATTGTTGCAAAGTATATCTTTATTGGATTGTATGATGGTTGGTTCTTGTGTGACAACCATGATTTTGTTTGTATCCAATTTATCCTTTAAGCACTTTTATGAAAAGCCATTGTATGCTCATAATAGCAATGTAATAATTAATATATGTTGGAAGTATGTGGGCTCCTGAATATGATATGGACATGGCAAGATATGAATATGAATGTATTACCCCCCCAACTGATGGTATTGGCAATTTTATGAAATGAGGAAGAGAAATGTTTTTCCAACAATTATCATTCTAGCTTTTTATGGAATTCTATGGTCAAAAGTTAGAAAATGATGTACCTTCACTTACCCTTTGGAATGGATGAGTTGTATGTGTGGTGGCTGCAAAATTCTGATCATATTCTTCTTCAAGTGGCTGAACAAGAGGAGTCATGGATAAAGAGATAAGATGACTTTTTATTGGTTCTACTAAAAATTGTTGAATCTGCTTCAAAATGCTGAAAATAGTAGTCTTCATGTCTTAAGAACTCATTAGCACAATTCCTACTATGTGAAAAGATGTTCTGATGTCAAACATAGTAGGAAATTGTTGGCCTAGTGGCCATTAATGGATGCCACTAGTCAACACGAGAACTCTGACCATTGATGACAATGAGAGTCAAGATGCCCAAACACATCTTGCTAGGTACGAATGAAGTTTTTGATGTCGAGTCACCTAGAAGATCTGATGAACAAGGGACATTAATGTATTCCCATTGTTTATCAGCATGAGGACTTGCCATTAAGGAATGCAAGCCTCAAGGTGTTTTTACAAAGAACTTAGACTCAAAGGAATATGGACTCAATAATTTGCATTGAATCAGGGCTTATTTGCGGAATGAAAATGACAGAAAATGAAAGATGAAAATGGAAGATGGAAATGGAGGGTAGAAATGGCAATGGGAAATAAGCATGTGAATGAGCCTCTTGCTTTTATTTGTGGGTTATGAGTGGACAAAAAGGGATGGAAAGTGTATGTGAATGTAAATGGAAAATATGGAGGATAATGAAATGAATGGTTTATTATGAAATATCGATGTGATGGAGACAATAGTATCTGAAAGTTTTTCAAGTGTTTGGATCTGATTTTGCATCAACATATTTCCTCTTTGTTGCTGATCATCCTTTTATTAAACAAATTGGTCTCTTAGAGAGACACCATTCTCTTGTAGTCATTTGTCCTTCCTCCTGGAACCTGCAAAAAAAAAAACTAATACTTCTTCTGCAATGGAATGTAAAGTTATCAAAGGAGAGAGGTGATAAATATCTCTAGTTATGATATTTACACACAAAACTAAGAATTCGTATTAATGAAACAAGTTCTTAAAAGAAAAATCAAAAGAATTTATACCTGCTTTGGAATTGGTGCCCAAGTTGAATGTTGCTTATTTTCAGCAATTTATTTCATTATTTTCCATTTCAAACTCTAATGATGGATTTCTCGTTGTGTAGATCTTTTTGAGATCTTTCTGACGGTTCTTAAATCGTCAAAATCTGATTTTGTATGAAAAATATATGCTGGTTTGAACAATGAGATTTTTCTGGCTGCGAAATTGGACTTTAGCTGCGGAATGTGCACGGTTTCTGTAGCTAAGAATCTTGAATACAAAGTTAGTCATTCATCTTTCATCATCAATCCAAAATTAATCGATAGCTTCAGAAAAGTGAGCAAATAACTTATTCATTTCATCGATTCAAAATTATTATTATTATTATTTTGTTGACATGCAGCGACTTAGTGTGGCGACTCAATGTGGTGACTTAGTGATAACACTCAACTTGACTTCCTTTTGACCAGGGCCTTTTTCATCAAATTGGATCAAGTGAATAGGACACCATCCATGTACTAACATTTCCCCGGATACCCATGTGGCTTGTTTTGCTTGATGACACTTGCAACTACAGTTTAACAAAACAGTTGCGGAAAGTTGAACCAGCTGCGAAAAGTGGCTAAAACAGTCAACTATCAGTTTTACGCATATTTTGGATACTTGTGTTGTGCATAGATTTTTATCTCTTCCGCACTTTCCTATGGAGTTTCTGCAACCTTTTTTCTGTCCTTAGTTCTTTCCTCCTTCTCTTTTTGACCAATTTTTTTAGTTTTACCAATAGGAGAGTCTTGGATTATGGCACTTTTTCATTTTCTCCTACTCCTTCTTGGTACCTTTGGTGTACTACTTTCAGGTGCCTCAGATGGTTCTTGAAAGTAGTTTCTCACTAGAAACCATTCCCAAGTATCTTTATTTTTCTTCAATTGATCTTCAACTAGAATTCTCACGAGTCCATGATGATATAAATGAGGTTTTATGTCCCCTATGTTCTTTTGGACTGTGGTGCTCATCTTTTTCAAACTCAATAATAAGAAATAGGACAGATTAAGAGTTTGTTTCTCTAAGAAGTTCATCAATAGCATAGTATGATACATGTACATTGTCCCAAATCGGCCTTCACAATTGATAAACTTTTGAATGATTTACAGTAAGCTGGCCCATTCTTCTTTTAATGCATGAACAAGAATTCCTCTTGTGAATACAGTAACATCCATACTTGGGTTACGTAATATAATTATCCATGCCTGCTCATCCAAACTTTTGTTTTTAAACCAATGCTCACCTTCCTGGGGCAAGTCTGTAGCAGCTGCAATTGAAGCTTCAGTGACCGTGAACTTTAGGTCTCCAATCTCCACCACCTGGTCATTGAAAGACCTTGTAAAGGCTTTCGTGACTTCCTTATTGTGGCCCTTAAATTTCTGAATGAAGTGGAGCCATTTAGCCTTCTTCAGCAATTCTTTTGCCTGAGGGTATCCTTCTTAGAACTTAGGCCCTTCCGGCTCTGCGCTCAGTAACCGTCCCATTTTTTTCCTCTGTTTAAAATTCAATCTGGAATTCAACTGCGTGTGACAGTTTAACAGAGGTAAGATGGCTATGTTGTAAGGTTTATGGAAGAATAATGGCTGAAAATGGAAGATGGATACGGGTAATAGGAGTGTTCAGGAACTATAAGCGGAAACAGAGGATGAGCAGTCGAGATGAGTTCACAAAATGAAATGGAGACGTATGCGAACGAGGTGCAGCTTTAACACAATGGTAGGGTAGTGAAGTGGAGTCGGAATTTTTGAACTGAATGGCTACATGAGAGATGTTACACATTGATGAAATGGTTGCGCAAAGTACGGTGGAGAGGAGCCATACTTAGATAGGTCACATCTCATGAGTACAAGTGGAGTGTGGAAGTGCAGTCATCTACGACTATTGTTAACATGCGTTAATGAATTGCAAACGGCCGGCATAAGGGAAGAAGACATGGTGGCAAAAATCAACAAATGGTTAATCATCAACATGCTATTATTCCAAATCGAAAGCAATTAAATCAACTATCAGTTAATTGATTCAAATATCATTTTTTCCCCCGCGGCCTGCAAAAATGGGCTCCAAAGAACCAAGGATTTCTCCCAGACCGCCACAAATTTCTTCAAACGGTTTCTGGGTTATCTAATTGACACAGCTGGCGAAAACACCCATGTTTTATTTTCTTTAAATTCACCTCCATTTGGGAAAATCGTGTGTTTGAAATTTGACATTTTTCTGTGTTTTACGCATTTGTGGATTAACTGTTATGTATTTTTATGAATTGTTGCATTAAGCTTTTTGGTTTGATTTGCAATTTGGAACACAAGAAATAGAAAATGAATGGTGCTAAAATTTTCAAGGACATCCTGAACAATTATTTTGCTCTCGGTCATATGTTTTTGCTTTCTGCCTGTGCTCCCTGCTCTTTGTATAACTATGTTGTAATGAACCTCTGCTCAATTGATATTGCATATGGTATCTTCTGTTGAATCGATAGTGTAACACAATATAATCCTATATTATGATCCTTGCATCGCATTAGAAAGTTACTGATTTACTCATAAATGTTGGCAGGTATCTCCATATAGGTATAGTCTTAGTTGGAATGTTTCGGCTGGACAGAAGGATAAAATAAATTCACGAGTTTCGGAGCTTTGGATATTGTGGGAAACCTACTTCTGATTTTCTGATTCAGCACAAGGCAAATCAAACTCCTAAACTCGGTCGAATTCTTTCAATTAGAGAGGAGAAATAATTGAGATGACAAATAGCAGCAGTAACAATGCTGATGATACTTCAGCAATGGATGGAATATGGATGAGTGTTGAAGATTTTTACTAACATTGGCCTGCTGCTACTGATTACAAGACTAAAAAAAACAACTAAAGGAAGTTAATTGTTTTGCAGGTTCGTTTTAAAGCCAAAGCTTGAACATGAATGCAGATTTTCTATTAAGGCTACAATGAAAGCAGGATTCAATATAGTCATAGATTATTATTAATTTATTTTTTTCTTCTCTGAAATTGTAAATTTTTATAATAAGGATTAATGATTTTCAATTTCAGACAGCAAAGACTTCAAGAAAAACATGCTAAAAACAAGACTTTGACTGAGGTCTTAGGCTGATTTTTCATCGATCTGAGTTGGGTGACTATGATAGGATCCATGTCGGGACAATTCTGGAGATGCCCATGTGGTCGATTTTCTTCATTGGACGCCTGTAACCTGCTAAACCTTGAAACAACTGCAGAATTCTCAACTAGCTGCGGAATCAGGGCACTTTCTGCAGCTAAGTTGCAAAACCTTATTAAAACATGATACAATGTTTTGAGGACTACTACAAACCATAACCAGTCAATTTTGGACAATTTGAGTCTATCAAAGCAATTGGGCTTCATTTTTTTTTCCCTTTTTTTTTTTTCGAGTCAATTGAAATGATGAAGTTTATTGTCTCCTCCTTTTTTTCTATTTTTTTTAGGCATAACAATCCTTTTTTTGATCCTCCAGATCACACAAAGTGCAAGAGGAGAGCATACTCAAGAATTTTTTTTTTTTTTTTTTTTTTACTTAATAATCCTTTTTCTGATCCTCTAGATCACACAAAGTGCAGGAGGAGAGCATACTCAAGAATTATTAAAAAAAATCAGATGTAAGAAATAATGTCTCCTAAATACACTTCCCCAGCAACGGCGCCAAAATGTCTAATCAATTTAATGTCTTAAATTACTCTACATAAATTATCAATCGAAGTATCGTAAACTGATGAAGTGTAGTGCACCATATGTGCTTAGTTAACCTTTTTCTTACATTTTTGTTTTATAGATTTTATTTTGTTTTCGGGTTTTGTTTTTGTTGGTTTCCTAAAGTATCTAATGCAAATGGAAATCCTATTCTAAGTTCTTAAGAATACTTTTAAAGGTCAAGTATGGATGTAGATTTCAAGACAAAGTCTATGTCTGATCCGGATTTAAACAGGAACGCAACAAATTACAGAGATAACCATATGCACCAATATGCAGCGGAAATAATACTTCATTTCATTAATGGGAAATACTAAGATATGCTTACAATCAGAAATGGAAATAAACTAGCTAGGGCGATGGTAGCTTATCTCTGAGAAGAGATGTGATGGCTACCCTCTAAACTGACTTACAATGAGGCTCGAAGGCCTATTTATTGTTGTGAAACAATGAAAAACCCTTAACATTCCAAAACCTAACCCTAGGAGATGAAACGCCAAACTGTGGGCCCCGTTTGGGGGTAAGTTGGTACATCAACTTCCCGGGGTCGTAACTTTAGCATATGATCTCCGTTTGAAGCGTACAATAGCTCATTAGAAAGATCTATTCGAGCACTATCATTGTTGGAACGGGCAACATCAGTCCATTGCATGGACCCATGTTGCCCCTGGATTCCCCAAAAAATGTCGTTTAGGGCCTCAAAACGGCTCCAGAAGTTCAGGGCCCGAAAAAATGCTAAAAATAGTAAGTTGTGCTACAATTAAGGAAACTGAAAATGCTAAGAAAGACAATGGTGGGGTTCCAGGTGGACTTGGCAGGTGGCCACCAATATCCACCTGGATCACAGCTTGAGTTTTTATTATATTCGTTTCAATGTTACACTACATATTTATACATGCCGAAGCATCCAATACCATGGTCCGAAAACCATCATGTCCAATACCATGGACCGAAAACCATCGTGTCCAAAAATCATGTGCGAAAATCATGCACAAAACCATAGGTGGGTCCGCCCAACCTAACATAGGGTCCAAAACCAAAATTTTCCGGGGCGCTGCCTCGGACCCCATAAAGTGGGGTTATGGGTAACCCTAAAACCCTCTATTAACTATGTGGAAAGAATATAACACAACCCAACACAATAAATATAACTCATTCAGGTGAAGATAAAATAGTTGAATTCTCACCTCATGATGTTATAATTAAGGACCTAAGAGATCCTAGACAGATTTTAGCTACTGTCATTGCTAGTGATTCTACAAGATTGTATAAGTTCAACAAATTTGGGTCATGAAATCTTCCCTCAGTATTTGTTGCTCATAATGATGAAGTAAGAAAACTTTGGCATGAGCGATTTGGTCACTTAAACTATCGCTCCCTTCAAAATCTATGTAAAGAAAATATGGTGAAAGGTCTTCCTATGGTATCTTGTAGAGATGGTGTTTGTTTTGGATGTGTACTCGTAAAACATCATCGAGATAGTTTTGAAAAACGTGCCTCTTGGCACGTCTCAGCCTCTTTACAACTTGTGCATAGTGATTTATGTGGTCCACTTCTAGTTGTTTCATTCTCTGGCTACAAGTATTTCTTAACTTTCATTGATGATTTCTCCAGACACACTTGGGTATACTTCTTAAAACTCAAGAGTGAAGTATTTAACATGTTCTTGGCCTTTAAGGCCATTGTTGAGAAACAATCTGGACATTAAATTCTTAAGCTAAGATCTGATAATGGCAGAGAATATGTTAACAACAAATTCATCAACTTTTGCACTGAGCATGGAATTCAAATGCAACATATTGTTCCATATACTCCACAACAAAATGGTCTAGCTGAAAGGAAGAATCACACCTTAAAGGAAATGGCTAATTGTATGCTTCAATCTAAAGGACTTAGTCTTAATTTTTGGGCAAAAGCAATTAACTATGCAGATTACATAGTAAATCACACTCCTACTAAGTTTTTAAAGAATATCACTCCAGAAGAAGTATGGAGCTCAATTAAACCAGATGTAAGTCACTTTTGTGTTTTTGGAAGTGAAGCATGGGCCCATATCCCAAATGAGAAACATAAAGCTTTAGAACCTAAGAGTGAAAAATGTATTTGTGTTAGATATTTTGAAGATGTCAAAGGACATAGAATTATTCGACTTAAGTCCAAAAATGTTATCATTAAAAGAGATGTAAAATTTGCTGAAAATATATCGGCCTACGAGCCTAGTTCGGTGGATGTGCCACCTCTCTCTATCCCTTCTTATTCTAAAAATATTTCTTCTTCAGATGATGATAGCGAGGATGACAATCCTCCACTACCTTCTCAGGATTCTCCTTTGGCTCCTCAGCTTCCAAAATGGGTCCGTGCTACTTGGGATGCAGAAGGTGCTCTTGCAGGTGATCCTATAGATCAACGACGTACACATTCTTAGTTCGATAGAGCCTCTTATTTATTGGCTCAAGCTTCAATGAATTATGATCTTGACACCTTTGTAGAAGCTTCAGGCCATCTAGATTGGGACTCAGCTATGAATGAAGAATATCGTTCATTATTGGCAAATGATACATGGGATCTTGTTCCTCTTCCAAAGGGACGAAAATTTGTTAGATGCAAATGGGTTTACAGAACCAAGTATGGACCAGTTGGAAAAGTTGATAAACATAAAGCTCGTCTTGTTGATAAGGGTTTTTCACAAGTTTAAGGCATTGAATACACTGAAACCTTCTCCCTTGTTTCCAAAATGAACTCTATCTGCCTTGTTCTTTCCCTTGCTGCCTCTTTCAAATGGGAACTCCATCAAATGGACGTTAAATCTGCCTTTTTGTAGGGGGGCTTACATGAAGATATCTATATGGAAAAACCTCCTGGCTTTATACAAACAGACTCCAGCCTTGTATGTCGGCTCAAGAAATCCCTTTATGGTCTCAAGAAAGCCCCTCGGGCTTGCTATGCCAAAATGGATAACTTTCTTTTAGATACTGGCTTTTCTAGGTGTCATTCTGACAATACTGTCTACACCAAGAAAGTGGGTAAGTCTCTTATCATTATTGTTCTTTATGTTGATGATCTTATCCGTACTGGTAATGATCCAAACCTTATAAACCATGTGAAGTCTAGCCTTAAAAATCAGTTTGAAATGACAGACTTGGGACACTTGCATTATTTTCTTGGTCTTCAAGTCTTGCAATCCAAGGAAGGTATTTCCCTTTCCCAGTCCAAGTATGCCTATGATCTTCTACGCCACTTTCACATGGAAGGTTGTAAGCTAGCCCCTTCTCCCTTTTAGTCTGGAGCTAAACTTTCAGTGACTTGTACTTCCCCTAAAGTTGATGCTACCTTATATCGCCAGCTTGTGGGAAACATTTTGTATCTAACCCATACCCGTCCTGACCTTTCCTTTGTTGTTGGCCTTATTGCTCGGTTTATGCAAAACCCACATGAAAGTCATTGGAAAGCAGTTAAAAGAATACTTCGTTATGTTCAAGGTATAGTTCAGTTTGGGATTTCTTACAATGCAAAAGCATCTCCTCTATTGGTTGGTTTCACTGATTTCGATTGGGCTGGTGACCCTGAAGATTGGAAGTCTACTGTAGGTTATGTCTTCACTCTTGGTTCTAGACCTATTACATGGGCTTGCAAGAAACAAAGTGTAGTTTCTCTTTCTTCAGCATGTGGAGAGTATAGTGGCGTCATAGAAGCTAGTAAGGAAGCCATGTGGCTTCGTCAGATCCTGGCAGAGTTTGGCTTTCAGCAGCAACATCTGACTACACTTTGGTGTGATAATCAAAGTGCCATTCAACTATGCAAATATTTAATCCAACATTAGTGTAACAAATAAATTGAACTACACATGCACTTCATCAGAAAGCTCATTCATGACCATGTTCTTGAAGTGCAATATTGTTCAACCGATGATCAAGTTGCAGACATCTTTACAAAGGCTCTCACAGAGGCGAAGTTTACTAAAATTCGATTTATGGTTGGAGTTCAGGAAGTTGTCACTAAGGGGGGATAGGCTCTAATGCCTCCTTCCTTCTCCTATTATGTCATATTTGTACATCCTTTAATCCTATCTCAAGTTGTTCTTAAGAGGGGATGTTAGGATATTCCGACACATAGGAAATAGTTAAGTATAACTTGGTCTAGTGTAGAATTAGGTAAAGTGTGTTCCTTTACTATGTACATTTGTGACTTACAATCTGACGGCCACGATATGTTCTAGACATGAAGTGATCTAACGATTCATTCTCTCCTCAGTATTATCGACACTTGATCTGTGGCTTAACACCGGATTGGTCCATGATCTATGTTTAAAGAAAATGGAGGGTCAATTGTAGTGTGACCGTTCATGAGAGAAGCTTATGTAAATTTTCTTTCTTTTATTAATAAATTGCCTGAAGTGGCCACATTGGCTTAGGCCGTGGGTTATTTCCCTCTTTGAGGGTTTTAACCACGTCAAGAATACTGGTGTATTGATCTGTGATCTGTTTGTGAGCGGTGTCCTTTGGTGTTCTATCTGAGGAACTTACCCTGTAGATTCCTACATGGTATCATAGCTATTTGAGAGTGACATCCGTTGGTGATCCAAATCCGAAGCCATTATTTTCTTTTTTGCACTAGTCAAGATATGATCATTTCTTTGTAATATTTTAATTTTGTTTTTTTGTTTTTTTTTGTATCACACAATTTCTTCTTAAAATTTTGATGTAATAATATTTTTGATATTATCTTTATTTTGCAAAATGATCTTCATCTTTATTGCCTAACATCCTTATGTCATATGTGCTTGAGTTGAAGGCAATTTTCATTAGATCTAGAAGCAATTTTAAGAAACTTTTTGTCTTCCATGTTGTTTAATCTCTTATTATGCATAAGACACCTAGTCAAAGTGATGTTTTTAATGGTGGAAAGGCTTGTTTGATGAGGTCCAGTGGAATATGGTGTATTTACTTTAATTAAAAGATTATATGTTATAAGTTGCTTAAGAATTTGTTCCATATTTTCTCAAAAATGTCTAGATGACAAACAATATCCCTGAACTTCAAATCAATATAAAATAATAGAAGCGACTAGAATTTCAAATAATGGTTTTTTTAATCCCATGTTCTAAGATTTGTAGATTTACAACTTTTTTAAAATGCATTATAAGTTTTTCATCCTCCATTTATTTTATTTTCAATGTTATAATTTTACTTGAGTTTTTGATAGATATAGATTCTAAGATACCAATATGAAGAAATTATCTCAAATCATCATTGTTTACATATGAAAGTATCATATGCAATCTTTTGTATTTAATTATCATGACTTTTTATTTTATTAGCATTAATAATCATTACACTATAAAAAATTTTGAACATTTGTTAATAATATATTGACAGAGCAACATAAGAAAGAAGAAAAAAAAGAGAAAAAAGAAGAAAAGGAAAAAAAAATAAAAAATTGAACATAATTAATGAAAAACCAATAAATTAACTCTTTATTTATATAGAGTACAACTTTTGCCACAAATCCTTCCAAAGTTTCAATTTTTTTTCTATTACATCAAATAGCTATTTATATTAGATATTTCAGCTGCAGGGTACTTATAATTATCTAATTACATTGGTTGGTGAGCCTGATGTTTCAGCTACAGGGTACTTATAATTATCTAATTACACTGGTTGGTCAGCCTGACTTGTGTGATTAATTGGCTTTCATTTTTGAGTTGGTAGGTCAACTCATCTTGTGAGGTACTTGACTTAATTTTTTTTTGCTCGTCTCGAGTAAGTAGGAGCTGTGGATTACAATAAGAAAATTTGAGCCTCATATGATAATACATATTTTATAATTTGATAAGCCTTGTACTTGTGGATGATAGAGATTCTTGAGCCTCATATGATAATACACATTTTATAATTTGATAAGCCTTGTACTTGTGGATGATAGAGATTCTTGAGTTCGTGATTTTTCTTTGATGTTGGTGTTGATGAATTGGATACAGGTACTCTCGATTCTCATGGAAATGCAACCTGTATTTGAAAAAAAAATGTCTCAGGAAATATACAGAGGGGTACATATTTGGCAAGCGGTTTGACCCTTTTTCGCTGCCTTTGTTGCATTGTCCACAACCTCCCTTTTACGTTTGTTTTTACATTGGGTGAATATTGACTTCTTGTTGGAGAATTCGACTTAGACATTGCAAGAGCAAAGGATTGAAATATTGGTTTGATAGAAGAGGTTTCTATAGTCAGTCCCTGTGGATGTTCTACTGTTGTCTTATGAATATGGTGCAAGTCTTTGCAAACACCCATGTGATAATAAGCTTTGTCATAGAGTTTTATAATTAGTGTCAAGTAAGATGGTTTCACACTTTCACCCACACTTTTGTTTTATAATTAGTGTCAAGTAAGATGGTTTTACACTTTCACCCACACTTTTGTGGGAAGAGATATCCATCGAATATATAGCTAAACTATTATGGAATGGTAAATTCACAATTATTTGGGATTTGAAAGGCTTTTTTGTAAGTTTTTTTTTCTTGTTGCGGAAGATTTCTTATTTCAATTTAATGTGGATGAGGATTTGTTGATTTTTTTTTAATTAATTTTTTTAATTGAGGGTCTAGATTGATTCTCAAGGGAATATGCTCAACATGTGTTAAGAGCACGTGTTTCCTCCTAAGAGGTCACAGGTTCAAAACTAGAGGGGGGTAGAGTATGTATGCCTTCGTAGACTTAGCAGTCAAATTGTTGCGCGGAGGTAGGTCCCTTGTCCCACAAACAAGGGGGGTCTCATACACAAATTTGGTGTGTGGCTTGGCCGTGACCTTAAAAATAGATATTATTATTATCATTATTAAAGAGTTTGTTAGGTTGCATTGACTTTTAATAAATTTAAAAAATTAGATTTATGCCACGTACTCCTCTTCCACCAATTTCCTACGAATTTGAGATTATTCCAATTCTAATAAGTTCTTCCATGATAGGTTCTTCATTATTATTTATAACATTCATTTATATATAAGCAAATTTTATTTAGCAAAATGGTCCATTACTTTTAATGACTTTAAAAATTAGATTCGTGGTGACTAACCACCCACCAATTTCCTAGGGATTTGAGATTATTCAAATTCTAATAAGTTTCTCTGTGATAAGTTCCTAATAATTATTTATAACATTCATTTATAATTCCTTTTTTTAAAGTTGACCCATAACTTTTTTATAAATAGTTAATGAAGTAAATGTGTGCATTAGTAAGACATTTTTTATATTGCAATAGTTTTTTTGGTTATATTTATGAAGCCCTCAGCTATATCAACCACAATAATATTTTTAATGTGGTTGTACTAGTTTTAAATTTTTTGTACGAATTCATTTTATCCATAAATCATACAAAAAATTCATTTTATCCATAGATCAAATCTTCAATTTGTCAACTCGACAATAATCACATCACTTTGTTGGCAAGTCAAATCCACATTACTTTGTTTTTGGAATACATTTCATTGAACATAGTGATCAATCTCTCTTTCCTCATCAAGATCTTCCTTCATAATCTTTTTTTGTCAATCTTGATTCCAAATCACATATTGCACTATTACTATTATTTTGGACAAAATGGAAAATTATTTGTATTGTTTCTTCCCTTTTGAGTAATTGGGTGTTAGATTTAGGAATTATCTCATCTTCTAGGTAGATTAGTGATTTTATGAATCAATCTAGCAATTATTGGCAGGAGTCTTTCCAACCATAAGCAATGTTCGTGGAATCCATTGTCTATAAACTCCATGGATTTTTTCTTCCATCCACTAAATTCATCAAACATGGATGCACCAAGGTAATGTTTTGTGCCACCTTCTTCGACTTTTTCTTTTTTCTTCCTTCTCGACCCATTGGATAAATGCTTCCTAGATAATCTCCCATTGAGTTTCATTTTTACCAATCCGATGCCATGGAGTCTTAGGTCTAACTCTGTCTCCTTTGTTTTTAAGTCTCTAGTTAGATTAGAGTTTTAATTGAAAAACACTAGTTTGTCTGATTTCTTCCCTGACACATTATTCTAATCAGGCCGTTCCAAATTTCTGAAGTTTTTACTTTTATATGCTTATCCTATGTAAGCATGAGATTATCTTATTTTATTAATTTCGTTTTAATATACTGATTCTGTCATGCATTTTGCTGTCATTTTTGGATTTCCTAATGAAGCAACAATGTCTATCTTTCATCCTCCAATGCATTTAGCTAGTGAAGTCTCCACTACTTATATCTATCAATGTATATGTAAGACCAGACAATATTTTCAGTATTAATCTAGGAGTGTAGTGGGACTATTGCTTCCTGACCATAAACTAGCTTGAAATGTGTCTAACCAATGACTCTCTTGTATGATGTTTTATATGCATCTAATGTTGCTACCATTATATTATTTGAGTCATTTTGGTTTATTCCACATACTTTTATTTGAGTCATTTTGGTTTATTCCACATACTTTGATTAATATTTGATGTGATGTTTTGTTGAAGGATCAACTGCTTAATTAGCTTGTGGATGATAAGCTAGAGTTTTCAATGATCCAGAATGGTTACATCAAAAAAATTGCTCTTTTTTTTTATAATTAAATTTTGTGATTATGTTTAAAGTGTATTTTTGAATGTTATATAGAATATTAGGTTAAAATAATATATTTTATATAATGTGTACATTGAACAGTTTATCAAAGCAAATTAAAATGGCTTTTTTATTATTAATATAGATGTATTTTAAGCACGGATCTAACACGAACAAAATATAATTAAATTACTTCATATACAAATTTTTTTACATTATAAATTATAATGTGTTATTTTAGTTGTTTAAATTATATTTTTAAATATTAAATAAAATATATATAAAATCAAATAAAGTTTTCCATTTTATATATACTTTAGAGATATGTCTAAGAAATTCCCAAGTTCCCACACTGTTCTTTGTATAAATAACCAGTTCGCCGGCTTAATTCCACAGTCACATTAGAGACCCGTGGGAACATCTCCTCTGCTACTGAATTTCTTTCTTTTGCACTTTACAGCTGCCGATTCGTGGCCAGATTTGAAGAAGAATTACAGAGCTTTTTTCCTCTGCCGTGCTAGGGTAAAGAGTTGCAGAGCATTTTCTTTCTTTTGCTTGGAATTTGAAAATGGCAGCCGTCGTGGGCTCTGAATACTGATGCCACATATACAATGAAACAATTCGCAATGTAATTGGAGAAGAGGTCTGTTGCCCTAGATGCAATGAAGGGTTTGTTGAAGAAATCGAAGGTGGACAGACTCAAGAAGCTCAGTCACGGTCTGGTGGCTCTGATTCGACCCCAAGGGAAAGGATCTTTACCGAATTAAGCGGGGAAGCTGCTCGGGAGCCTCAGGGCCGGAGGCCTGCGATGTTTGTGGTTGAAAGGTCACCGATTCTTCACTTTCTGCAACCCCTGGGCGCTACTGTTGCCAGGAATCGAGGATTGAGATTTACTGAAAGAGTTCTTTTAATGAACCCCTTTGATCTCCAGCATGAAGATGATGAGGAAGGGGGCTTTTTTGTGTCCATGCCAGAGGCCTTCGGTGACTATTTCATGGGATCGGGGCTTGACTCGCTGATCCAACCCCTGGCAGAGAACGATGCCAATCATTACGGCACTCCGCCGGCTTCGAGATCTGCCGTTGAGGCCATGCCCGCTGTGAAAATTTCTGAGGAGCACCTCAGCTCTGACTTGTCGCCATGTGCTGTTTGTTTGGAGGAATTTGAACTGAGAAGCGAGGCACGTCAGATGCCATGTAAGCCGTGGTTGAAGCTGCGTAGTTCGTGCCCCGTGTGCCGGTACCAGATGCCAGTCGATGACGAGGATGATGACGCGGAGAAATGGCAAGTGGAGGAGGCCAATTCGTCACAGGAGAACAAAAGGGACGGGTCTGACAGATAGGCGAACACGTCAGATTCGGAGGGCGGACAGAATGGCCAGGCTGGTAGGGTTCAAAATTGACAGATAGGCGAACACGTCAGATTCGGAGGGCGGACAGAATGGCCAGGCTGGTAGGGTTCAAAATTGAACACGTCAGAGCCCTTCAAAGGGTCTCTGGGACGTCAGAGAAGTACGGAGGGATTTTTACAAGTCAAAAAAAATTTAAAATATGATTTTTGACATTTTAAAAAAAAATTGGAATAATACTTTAAATTTTTTTAAGAAGGGCTAACTCTTTTTTTAAATTTCATTTTTTTTAGAATTAAAATTTTAAAAATGTTGAATTTGGAGATTTCCTTCATGTTAAAACTTAAATTTTGAGAAACTTCCATTGTAAAAATAACAGTTTCTTTCTTTCTGAGTTGTTTTTTCTAATTGTGCATATGATGCAAGTTTTTATTATTTATTATGCCAAAATTACCTTTTCATACACATTTGGCAGTTTCTAAGTTACTCCCATTTAAAAAACAACAGTGTCTTTTTGAGTTGTTTTTTCTAATTATGCATATGATTCAAGTTTTTATTAACTATTATTATTTCACAATTACCTTTTGATACGATTTCATTTGGTAGTTTCAATTGAGAGCCGTTTGACAACGATTTAAGCTGGAGAGGAGCATAGATTTATGATTCAGCAAACACTTGTCAAGCTTGGAGAGGAGCGCATTCCTGGATTTTATTTGTTTGAGGATTCCCAATTCTTGGTATGTTTTCATATTCCTAATTTCTCAATAAATTACTTGTATCAATGTTATCAGTGTTAGTAAATGTGCTAATTAGTAGTTACTTGGACAATAATGACTCCAACATAGAGCAGCGCAAGTCTATCCTGTCATGGTGCGTATCATGTGATCATTGTCGTCCAGGCATATATATCACTATGGAGTATCTAAAAAAGCTTCCGAAACTCGTTTGGATTCCCTAATTTTGAATATTCCACTATCATGACAGTCCAAAGCATCTGGTTAGGATATTTTGTCAAACACATTATGCGCAATTCTTATGAACCCACATTTTGCATAAGCGTCTAATAAAGAATTAGCCACAACAGCGTCAGACTGAAATCCGCTACTTGTGATTTCCTGATGCATCTGCAAATTTCCGATTCCTGTGTTGATTTCGCTGGATCTGCCTGCATATGAAATAAAGCCTT
This sequence comes from Pinus taeda, assembly GCA_000404065.3. Lineage (NCBI taxonomy): Eukaryota > Viridiplantae > Streptophyta > Pinopsida > Pinales > Pinaceae > Pinus > Pinus taeda. The sequence continues at coordinate 10,545 of APFE030409668.1, read as the reverse complement.
TATTTTGTTTTTCACGGTAGAAACCCACAGAGTAAATATAATTAGGACAATAAAATTGTATGGTACTGGAAGCTAGTTTGAATTTATCAATAGATGAAGAATCCTGGATATTTTTATATTAATAGATTGCATAGCTAGAAAATCCATCAACATATATGCTCATACAAAAAACGTAATATTAAATAACATTAACGGTCATCGGTTGGCACCATTGATTCGAAGTTGGAACCAATACTCGTAGGCTTTCAACAAGTTTTACTTGCTTAGATGCTTCTGCGCGTAGAAAGCATAGTTCACAAACTAATTTTCGATTTTTAATAGATTTTGGGATTGTTTTGGAGGATCCTAGTCGCTGCCTAGTTGCAGAGACCCCAGCTTGGCACAGGCTGGAAGAACGCTAGCGAAGGTGAATTCATTGGGTTGCAAATGGGCTCGATGCATTTCACCAACGAGTGACAGTGCCTCCTCAACTCTATAGAGATTGCAGATTTATGAATATTTTCAAATCTCAAGCAAGAACTTACTCCTCCCCATTTCAGATCCAAAATCTATAATCGATATAAACTTAAGTGATCCCAGATGCGATTTTATTTTAGACAAACTCCGTATTCTTTTGTTCACAGCCTTCATCATTCAATATTGCCGAGTTTCATATTTGAATTTGATGTTAAATCAAAGAATATCCGATCATTTCAGAGATCTTTGCACAATTTCCCAATTTCAAATGCGAAAGCTTTCACCAAAATTCATTTATGCACTGTTGGTTTAAAGCAGGTAAACCTATCGAGTCGGCTGGTAAACCAATGGAGTTTACATCTATTGATCAGTGTCGTTCATGCTTCCATTCAACTGCCCTAAGCTTGAGTTTTGTGTAATGCTTTTCTTAGCTGTATTCACCAATCTTTCACGGACCAGTCGTTGTTTCAAAGTAGCTAAACCTTTTGTGTGCATGGGTGATTGAGTAATAACGCCATTTGAAGGAGGTATATCCCAAAAAGGTAGATCATAATGGAGGTATATCCTCAAGTTGAATTTCCTTTGCTAAGCAAGTTGAGATGCCACACTGTGGTCAAAATAGTAAATGAAAACTATCATTGTGGCTGGAATAAATTCACCGATAATGCATAGCAATGGTACATCCAACATTTCCTTAATTATTGTCCAATTGTCATAAGCACTAGGTGACATGGCCTGTTGGTATATATGATACTCCAAATTCCATTCCAAACAAGAACCATCGAAGGGACTCCATAATTCGCAATGAGACCTCGTAACCAACCTATCCCATAACGCTATGACCTTTGCAATTCGGCAATCTGTTAAATAGAATCCCAAACGATATAACCAATGCAAACGTTCTATTTCTGGAACGCCAAGGAATGGTAAATTGTTCAAGTTTTGGATTCTCCATTTTTGGGACCCGAAATTCATCCACAGCACCAACAGGAACTGTCTGTAGTATCGACCCTGACCAAGTTGCCCCTCTTCTGGAGTTTCTGACAGGTTTCTTCACACTGTAAACCAATCCCCGAGCCTTTCGAAGGCAATCCTCTCCATTGCAATGTATTGAATATATACCAATATGTCCTAGAATTGGTTTATTGTCCTGTATGCCTCAACTTCGGCTCATGGTCCAGGACTTTGGTTGCTTCAGTTTTGGACTGTTTGACGTCTCAGCATGGTTAAGTTAATTCTATATGTGCAAATTCTGCAAAATGTCACTGCTCTGCTGTAAAAAATTCTTCCTGTAACAGAGAATATTGTAACAGCTTTCTGATTTGTACACCTCAGCTATGCCCACCATTGATTTACCTTCATACTTCATTCTAGGTACTCTTCGTATAACAAAGGATATTGTAACTGCTTTCTGATTTGTACACCTCAGCTATGTCCACCATTGATTTACCTTTATACTTCATTCTAGGTATTAAAACCACGTTGCAAAGTTGGTTTTGTCGCAAATGAGGATTTTCTATGGTTACTATAAATTGATGAGAATAATTGAGCTCTATAAGTTGGTTGTTTGTATAGAGTGTGGGTAATTGCTGTTGGGGATGGTTTTGGTGCAGACTAGGCATCCATTCCTCAATTATTATGGCATTAATGTTATATGAGGACCGAACATAGTTTTTCGGGGCAGACATCGAGATTTATAGTTTGTTTTACAATTTCTGAGTTGGATCTTGTCTCGACTCTGAACCACCATGTATCTTCTCAACTATAATCATCTTAAAATTACAATACAATCCTCTACGAATTGCAGGCTTCCTTGTTCGCCAAAATTAGAGTGGAATTTGTTGTTTTTTTTTCCAAAACCAAAATCTCAGTTGATTCAACCTCGGGCATGTGATGTATTTACGATATTTCGAATATAGATGTTTATTTAATTTACGCTGCTACTGCAAATAATGTATGAACTCTACTTTCCATCCTTCAAATTTTCAATCTTCAATTTGAAGAAAATTTTTGGTCTTTAAAATTTCCATACTCATTTTAGTTTAGACACATAATTCATACATTTAGTTAATTCAATTTGACATAGTAGTATCTTTTTGTTTGTGAAAAAATAAAAAGAAATTTGAAAATAATTTACTATTGTCAATTGAATTGTTTTTTTTTTTTTTTTGCTTTTCACTATAGAAGTGCGACTTAGATGTGTGCCCTTCTAAATGAAATTAAGACCTGCCCTTCAAATTTGATCACTGGCTGGTAGTGAGATGAAAAAAGAATTTTCTCTGGAAATTCCCTGGCCACTTATCAGGTCCCTGTTTTTGTCGAGACTTGAAAGGGATGGGTAGAACGGGCAAGAAGGGGCTCCTTTGGTGAGCTGTCTTTGGATTAGATATTTCGAGGCCTCACTGTAAATAGTTTTCATCGTAGAAATCTCAGGTCTAGTTTTTGGGGAGTGAACTTCTGCCCTGCATATATTTCGTACGGGCTTATTACATCTTTGATATTCAACTGGCATGTTATTATTTTATTTTTTTTGTGAAAGAATTATTCACATTGTTTCCGACAATATTATTGACTGCCATCATTTTATATATCAGAAGTAATAACTTTCATAGGAAGAAAATGGACAATTATATGAGTTCAAGAAATCTGTTGAAGCAATAATTTTTTATTTCTGCACTCTAGTTTAATTGTTTTATGATTTTGGAGGATGTTTTTCAAACATGTTTAGTCAAATATTCAACAAAAATTTGGAATGATATCGTACTTATTTTTGTAGAAGCATTCTGTTATTGGCAACTATCATTTTAATTTGTAAACCCTACACAATTTTTGAATATCTTATTTTTCCATAAGCATTCTGTTCCTTGCAACTATCATTTTAATTTGTAAACTCTACACAATTTTTGAATATCTCAAGTTTAAGATGTATCAAAAATAAATTTCAAACGACATAAAAACAGAATCTACTTAAAAGTTTTTTTAACTGAATTCCAATAAAAATTGAATATCTCAAGTTCCAATCTAGCTAAAAGTTTTTAACTGGATATTGAGATTTTTTTCATTTTTCTCTACCTTAGTGTAGAGGTTGATTGTCATGGAGGGGTTTTTATGAAATGTGGCAAAAAAAATTCAGTTTGACTTTGCCTTGGTTAGATTAGAGAAAATTCTAATTTCTATTAAGTAGAAATCTTGGAAGTAGTTAACTTAGCTGACATGACATTTGTCATTCAATTAATTAAGTCAATTCGAGTTGGGGAAGCTTGAGTTCAATTCAGTGTGTTTGATTGCTAATTTGTAGCAATCTATTTTAGTGAATTTGAGTTATTATCAGTTTAACTAGTTCTAACTATTAGAAGCACTAATGGAGGTCAAGTTGTGGAAGTGAAAATTTAACCACACTCAGTGATCAACCAATTAATTGATCAATCAACCCAAAATAATTGTTGCGTATAGAAAATTCGAGTTACTCAGTTGAGATGGAGATTCCAAAGTAGTGTACATGTAGGACCCTATTGAATTGTATAATTCAATAGTGGGGAATTCTTAAATAATAGGGGCCAATTTCCCAAGGAAACAATGCAAGGAAATAAAAGCTTGGAAGACTTGAAAATTGGCTAAGTGTTGGCTAGAGCAAATCAGTCAGGTAGAGGGGTAGACTAAACACTTGCAAGGGTGCTCAAACTTGACCAAACATATGTATTTTTTCTCTATTCTCTGATAATTGCAATATAGATAGTAAGGGGTTTTGGACAGTTGCTTTCCCCTAGATAAATCTTTGTCCATGTGTGATGTTTCATTTTGCATGCCTATGATTCTTGTTCTAGATGGTAAATTAACTTCCGCAGATCAATAGAGCAGCTTCAAGTCTTGTGACTTAGAAAATTTCATGAGCAGTATTGAATCTACACATTAATTTCTACATAGTATAAGAGATGGAATCACTATAGAGTAGAGATTTTGAAGTTGTTATTGCAAGAGATTCGAATGTGTAGATCGGTGTTGCAGGGTTTCTTTAGGACTGAGATGGATTTCAATGGACTAAGGCTTGAGTACACTTTTGAGGGAATCTCAAATTATGTTGCATGGAAGGGCCACATGGAGGCAGTGCTGGAGGATACTGGGTTGAAGGAATTCATTGATAATGATATTCTAAAACCAGTAGCATGCAATGTTAAGGACCTAGTAGAAAGGAAGAAGTGTGTAGCCAAGGTGGGGAAAATCATATTAGAGGGAGTAGGAGACCATATTGTCTCAAATATCCATGGGAGAGAGACTTCGTGTGCAATGTGGCAAACAATGATAGATTTGTTCTAGAATAGTAGTGACCACAGGAAATTGACACTTAAGGACAAACTTTGAAATATCAAGATGTAGAGGAATGAGACCATTCCACAGTACTTGCATAGGTTCACACAATGTCATGATGAACTTGGTAAAGTTAGGGTCACTGTAGCAGAAGATGCTTTGGTGAGCCTAGCCCTTTAGGCCTTCCCAAGTGCTGGCATAGCTACCAAGATTCAGTGAATGGGAGGGAGAAACTACCAAATTGTGAATGCTTATGGTTTGATTTGGTACATGAGGAAATAAGGTGGAATACCAGAAACATGACCTCATCCAAGGGCAAGGATGAGGAGAAATGTGCCTTAGATGGAAAGACAAAAGAAGGTTAATGGAATAAATCTCAATCCAAAACGGAATCTAGTGAAGGGGAGAAGAAGAAAGACTTGTCCAGAATTAAGTGCTTTCACTGTTAGGAGGAGCAGCAAGTGAAGCTTTGGCTTCATAGTTCGAGCTTGATTTTACTCTCATTGCATGCATGGCCAGCGCAGTGATGAGAAGTGTGTCGTATCTCGACAGTGGTGCCTCATTACATATGGCGGGGAATAGATATTTTTTCAATGATTTGGAGGAGAAGGATCTTCAGATGCACATTGAGATGGGAGATGATGGAAGATACAGTGCCACTGAGATTGGTACAATCACCTTTCAAAGGGAGTCGAGTTACCCTCTCAGGCTCAAGGATGTGATGTTTGTTCTGGGTCTAAAGAAGAATATTGGCTTCATTGCAATTTTGGAAGACTGTGGCTACGATGTGATCTTCAAGTAAAGGAAAGACACTCCTGAGACACATAGCCACAAGACATGTGAAGTAGATTGGGGTTCGTGTGAAAAACCTCTACAAGCTAGATGTGGAGGATTGTGCTGCATTGAGCACAAAAGAAAAGAAGGTGCAGAGCCGCGATGTCAGAAAACTTTGGCATATAAGAATTGGCCATTTACATCATGACACTTTGAAGATCATGAAGTAGATAACCACATGCCTCCCTAAAGGAGCCCTAGAGCAACAGGACAAATGCAAAGGATGTACCTTAGGGAAGTACACAAAAGCCACTTTCCATGATCGGGACAATAGAGCACATGCAGTCCTTGAAAGAATCCACTCTGATGTTTGTGGACCTTTCTCGATAGTCTCCATTACTAGGGACAAGTACTTTGTCAATTTTATTGATGACTTCTCACGAAAGTGATGGATCTTCTTCACGTCGAAAAAGGATGAGACATTCTCCAAGTTCTTAGAGTTCAAGGCACTGGTGGAGAAAGAAGTGGGTAAGAAGGTGAAGGCTCTCAGGAGTGATAATGGAGGTTAATACCTGTTGAATGAGTTTAAATTTTTTTTTGCAAAAGAAGGCATTCAACGAAAGTTGACAATGCCTTACAACCCACAAAATAAGGGGGTGGGTAAGAAGAACAACCGAAACATTGTGGGAACAACATGGGCGATGTTGCATGACCAAAGCCTATCTTTGCACTTGTGGGATGAAGCATGCAACACAATGGTCTATTTGCAGAAAAAGGGTTCTCATCAGATTCTTGGCATGATCACACCAAAGGAGGATTTCTCGAGGAGGAAGATGGATATGTTGCACTTCAGGATTTTTGGAGCCTCTGTGTATTTCCATGTCTCCAAAGAATCAAGGAAGAAGCTATAGCTGACAACATAGTTTGGGGTATTTGTGGGTTACACAAAAACTCCCCACAACTACCGTGTGTATTTGTCTTCCCTCAATGACAAATGTGCGATGGGATGTCAAATTTGATGAAGACAAAGCCATGTGGTGCTCTCTTTAGAGGGAGCTTCAGATTCCACTAGAAAAAAGAGCTTTTAGCTCCAAAAGTGATATGAATTTAAACAAGAACACAAAAAATTATAGATATAACCATAAATACAAAGATGAAACAGAAATAACACTTCATTTCATTAATATCAAACATTGAAATATGCTTACAAACATAATGGAAATAAGGCTAGCTCAGGAGATGGTAGATTATCTCTAAGAAGAGATGTGGCAGCTACATGCCTCTGAACTGTGTTATAATGAGGCTCCAACGCCTATTATTATTAAGAAATAATGGAAAACCTTAAATATTCAGAAACCTAACCTTGGGAGATGGAGTGCCAAAACTGTGGGCCCCATTTGTGTAAATTGGTATATCAATTTCCCGGGGTCGTAACTTTGGCATACAATCTCCATTTGGCTATCATAATACCTAGTTTTGAAGATCTTGAAGAGTGGGCAAAAATCATAGGAGTTACTTAGTTTAGGACTTTTCTAATCTCTCCAATTTCCTTAAAAAACATCATTTGGGGCCTCAAAACGGTTCCAGAATTTCAAGACCCGAAAAACTGTTAAAATAGTAAATTGTGCTACAATTAAGGAAACTAAAAAACTGAAAGAGACAATGTTGGAGTTCTAAGTGGAACAAGAGGGTGGAAACCAATATCCACCTAGATCAGTCCTCCTCCCTTAGGAAGCAATGGTCCCCATTGCGTTGAGTTCCTCCATGAGTTGGGGAAACTTTTGTTGAACTTGGTCCCTAGTGAGTCACTTTCCTTGGTGCAGGAGTTGGCCAACTTTGACAAACCAATACAGTTGGATCTTTCGTTGGCAAGTGTTCTTGAACTGTGTGTCCAATCCGATCAGTTGTGGTCTATTCCATGCAGTCTGGATTTAACTCTGTTTGTGCGAGTTTTTCTACAATGTCTGATGTGTCCAACAATGGTGGGAAGTATGGTCGAAGGCAGTCCACATTGAGCACTTGGTGTAGGCCAAGGAATGGGAGAATTATGAACTCAAAAGCATTGCCTAGCACAACCTTGTTAATGGTGTAAGGACCATATTAGAGTGGTCTGAGCTTCTAATGGGCTCCAGTAAGGCGTTCTTTCTGGAAATGCAACCAGACTTTGTCGCCCACCTGAAACTTGTGTGGCACCCGATGTTGATCATGTGGTTGCTTGTACTTGGCATTTGACTTCTCTAGGATGTCATGAACCTATTGGCAAGTGTGTTGGATGTGTTCAATAAATATATTCGCTTTATCAATCTCGAACAATACATGTTTGTATTTTGTTTCCGTAGTTGCGTGCCGCATGGAAACACCAATCAAAAACAATGGTTGAAGTCCTAGACCCACTTGAAAGGGATTGCGACCAGTCTAGCTATGGTGTAGTATACCTAGGGGGAATAATGTAATAATGGGATGGGCCATAGTAATAAATAAGGTGGTTAACTCGTATCATGTAAGGGACCACAAATAGTTAGCAATAATGTAATAATCCCATGGTATTAGGTAGATGGTATTGAGGGAACCATGGTAATGACCCATGGTATTGTATGTATAAGGCCTATATAGAGGCTAGAGACTCCTCATTGAGAGATGACAAGGAATATTGTATGAACAGACAGATGGCTTGTGGAGTGTTCTCCTTCCTTAAGGAGTGAATGTATGGTGTTGCCCTACCTTAAGGGTTTGATATCAATAAAGTGAATCATTTCTATCTATATTCAGGTCTTGTTATTCTTGGGTTTATTTATATTATCATATATTTCTGGGTTAGATCTATAACAAGTGGAATCGGAGCTATAACAAGTGGTATCAGAGCTATAACAAGTGGTATCAGAGCACTTTTTTGGGCAAAAGTGGAGATTTTTTTTATTATTTTTTACAGGAACTTTCTGGGGCGGTGAGTTTGTATATCAAATCTGCACATTTTGAGGCAAAATATGTAAAATATAATTGCAGATCTGGATTATTTGTGAAAAATACCCAAGTTCAAAAAAAAATCGGCCGAATCAGAGTTTGGATAAAGGAGATATCGCTGATCTAAAGTCAGTGGTGTTGCAGACATTTTTCAGGGCGATGAATTTGCAGATTAGATCTATATGTTTTGGGGCAAAATTTGAAGAATCTAATTGCAGATTTGGATTGTTGGTAAAAAAATACTTAGTTTGAAAAAAAATCGGCCAAATCAGAGTCTGGATGAAGTAGATTTCGCTGATTTAAAAATCAGTGTTGTTGTAGACATTTTTTGGGGCAGCGAGTTTGCGGATCAGATCTATACGTTTTAGATTTGGATTTTTTCTAAAAAAATATCCAAATTAAAAAAAAAAAACGGTCGAATCGGAGTCCGGATGAGGGAGATATCGCTGATTTAAAATCAGATATTTTTTTCAATTTTTTTTTTGTGACAGTGGGACAGTTGCAATATAGATATGAAATTCTAGTGTCTGGATCAGGATTTCTATCACATGAGTAGATGCAGAATGGTTGTTCCATTTCCGAAAATAGATCATAATAGGGATTTTGAGCAATATTGACTAAATTGTGACAATTTCAAATTTTTGCCAAGTAAGTGGTTTTTTTTCAAAACCCTCTTCATGGCGGTTCTACGTTTTATAGGAAAAGATAATGGTCTTACTATTGAAGAATACATACAGAGAAAAAAGCTCACATATGGGAAACTTTGGAAGGAAGGAGTATTGTTTGGTTTCCAAGATGACGCTGCCAAATGGTTGCTCTCACTTGACAACATGAACAAATTTTTAGATGCAAAATATGAAAGAGTCCTTTTAGACAAATGGTTTCATACTAGAAGAAAGGAGAATGAGACATGTAAGGGGTTATTTTCTACTAGTGTCTCCTTATTGCAGGTTCATGGATTGATTCAGAAGGAGAAGATGATTGTGTCTATAAATCCTAGCTGCAAGCATAATTTTATCAATGTTAATTTGGCAAAAAAATTGCAAGTTCCAGAAAAACACATTGAAAACACATAGGTGGATGATGGTGATGTTCAAGTGTATAAGGATTTGAAAATTTCTATGGACAAGTATGTGTTGCATGGTGATTTTTATACTTCAGAGATGAATAACATGGATGTGTTTTGGGATATCCTTAGATCGAATTCGTGGGTACTATCAATATTAATGTGCAGAAGGAATTCCTGAAGCTCTGGTATAAAAAGAAGAAAATTACATTACAGGATATTTCCATCAATAAACAGGTAGAGTCCACAGGGGCTAAAGCAGAAGATGTTCCAGGGACTGACATAATAGATGATGAGCCATTGATGGTCGATAACCAAACACAAACATCAAACCAGGTACTAGAAAAACAGGTAGAGTCCAGGAAGGCTGAAGTAGAAGATGTTACATCAAATGAGGACTCAGAGGTTGAAGTAATATTGGAAGATATGAAACAACAACAAGCACCACAATAGGTACCAGATACCCATCAGGCTCCATTAGGTGGTGAATTAAAGAAAGATACATCGTTGGTTAACACTTCAGCATATCACTACCCACATCACCCTGCAAGAAAACAACCAACAAGATGGCAATGAATAAGCCACAAGGATAGCAACCTCCGCATGATTGATAGAGAGGAGCGGCGATCCACACAGAAAAACTGCTAGGGTCAGCTTCCATCTCAAGCAAGCAAGGCACTAGCTGGATCAAGGGTTCACCATTCTCTTGGATGGCTAGATGCACGTGCATGGTACCAGTGGACTACTCTTTTGAGTAGATCTTATTATTTTTGTTCTTCTCATGTTTCGGGGACGAAACATATTAAGGGGGTGGAATGTAGTATACCTAGGGAAAATAATGTAATAATGGGATGGGCCATAGTAATAAATAAGGTGGTTAACCCGTATCATGTAAGGGACCACAAATAGTTAGCAATAATGTAATAATCCCATGGTATTAGGTAGATGGTATTGAGGGAACCATGGTAATGACCCATGGTATT
>APFE030409650.1:27312-57675 GCA_000404065.3 Pinus taeda | reverse complement strand
AAAGAAAATTGGCAAATTAATTTGCAATGAAGGATTTGGGAGCTGCAAAACAAATCCTTGGTATGAGAATAACTAGAGACAAGAAAAATCGTAAATTAACATTGTCTCGGAATGAGTACATACAAAAGGTGTTGAAAAGATTTAATATGCACAATGCAAAACCAGTTAGTACACCTTTTTCTAGCCATTTCAAACTTAGTAAGGAAATGTGCCCAAAGACCCAAGAAGACATGGATTATATGTCTAAAGTTCCATATGCATCAACAGTTGGAAGCTTAATGTATGCAATAGTTTGCACAAGGCCTGATATTGCACATCCAGTGGGAGTTGTAAGCAGGTACATCAACAATCCAGGAAAGGAACATTGGATGGCAGTGAAATGGATTCTCAGATATTTGAAAGGTACCACAGATCAAGCATTATGATTTTGTGGTTCAAACATTTCTCTACAGGGATATGTTGATGCAGATATGGCAGGTGACAGAGATAACAGGAGGAGCACTACAGGATATGTATTCACTGTTGATGGAACAACTGTCAGTTGGGTTTCAAAAATCCAAAGCGTTGTTACACTTTCAACAACAGAAGCAGAGTATGTTGCTGCTACAGAGGCTAGTAAAGAAATGATTTGGTTACAAAGGTTTATGGGTGAATTGGGTAAGGAGCATGATATGGGCACGTTATACAGTGATAGTCAAAGTGCCATTCATCTTGCAAAGAACTCAACATTTCATTCTAGGATGAAACATATACAGCTCAAGTACCATTTCATACGATCAATGTTGGAAGATGGAGAGTTGAAGCTGAAAAAGATACACACTAACCAGAACCCTGTAGATATGCTAACAAAAGTTGTAACCAGGGAGAAACTGAGAATATGCTTAGTTTCAGTTAGTCTTCAAGGATGACGATGAAGATGAGAAACAACTAGGTCCAAAGAGGAGTCATTGTCCAGCAAATGGAGCAGCGGTGGAGTTGCTACAATCAATCTCCAAGTGGGAGATTGTTGGGTATGGAGCCTGATTATCTTCTATATTCAAAAGTACCACCACATTGGACCCCACTTCAAAATAGGGGCGGCAACGCCGCCCGTAAAATATTCGTTGCAGGGGGGGTCCAGGGGGGGCAGCTGCGACCTTTGGGAACCCCCCCTGGCGGGGGGTTTCAGGGGTAGCGCCCTCGAAGCTAAAAACAACTGTAAAATTGCCTTGTAACAGTATAGTAATTTCTAGTCAATTTGGGCCGTTCATTAGGCAGATGATCTGACGGTAGAACTTATGTTTAGTTTAGGGCTTTTTGCCCTAGAAGGCAACCCCTCTCTTCGTATGAGGGCATTGTATTTGAGGCTGTCACATAGATGTGCATTATGTGTGAGCGAGAAATAGAGAGGTGAGACTGTGAGAGAAGACAGAGGATATTATAGCGGATTTGCTATAGGTTGTGTCTCTTCATTTTGATGGATAATAGAAAGGATGGACTGACTGTTCGAGGTGGACTAGTCCAAACTGGGTGAACCACGTATATCTGTGTCTCTCTTGTTTTGTGCGTTTTCTGTGTTTATATTTCTGCAATATTTTATGTGTTCCATTGCTCCATAATATATATAATATTCTAACATTCTCAAAGATGGCCATTATGGTGGTTTGCAAGAAGAATATCACAACAGAAGCCATTGCTAAACTCTTCTTTGAACCTGTGTGGGTACACTTTGGGATCCCACAGTCTATCAACTCAGATCAGGACAACAGGTTACTGAGTACATTTTGCTCCTGTAGGTTTGAACCCCACACAGAAATTTCCTGCATACAAATTCTAAAAAAGGAAAATAAACAAAGGTGAGAGCATAACACAAAACAAATATACACAAAGATTTTCCCTTAGATCCCAAAACCAGGACTACCAGATTGTTTTTCATTATGTTCCTTTCAATGTTATAATACATATATATACATGCTAAAGCATCCAATACCATGGACTAAAAACCATCGTGCCCAAAACCATGTGTGAAAAACACGGGTCCCAAAAACAATTTCCCCGGGGCACTGCCTCGGACATTGTAGAGGGGGGCTATCTACCCCTGTCAAACCCCCCATATAGGGGGGTTGTCGCACCCCTTGTGAGCCCTCCACTGCACATTAGCATAATGAAAGGGGGGCTCTACCCCCCCTTTAACCCCTCGTTTCACTAGGGGGCCTAGTCGTGGAAAGAATATAACACAACCCAACAGTCTCCTACTTGTTGTTTTCTTTCCACAAGGGGCCACAAGAGATCTTAGTCATTTATCTAGCCCTCCAACGCCCATTGTTTCTCTATGCCAAGAGAACTTCTCAGAGCTCACAAATTTTTTCAATGGATCTGTAATATTCTTCAAAGTGTCCACCTTTACCATCAACATCTTTTTGTCTTCTATCATATCCCTCACAGAGTGACACTGAACATTAGTGTGATTTGTCTTTGAATGGTAAGAAGGGTTCTTTGCCATGAACTTTGGTTGTCACAGTCTATCCTTATAGCTCCATGTACTAACTCCATACTTGAACACAATCTCTGCAACCAAACTACTTCCTTGCTTGCATGAGTGGTTGCCATGTATTTTGCCTCTATAGTTGATAGTGCCACTACAAATTATTTCTTACTCATCCAATTGGTTGTACCTCCAAATAGGTTAAACACATACCCACTTGTATAAATTATATGATCTATATCTCTAGCCCAGTATGCATCAACAAAGCCACGAATATCCAAAACTATGTCCAATCCTGGTCTTCCTTGGTAGCACAAACCATAATCACTAGTGCCACGCAAATACTTGAAAACCCGCTTCACTATTGTCCAATGCTCCTTCGCTAGTTTTGACATAAACCTACTTAATACTCCCACTGCATGTGAAATGTTTGGTCTAGTACAAACCATTCCATACATCAAGCTACCGAATGCACTTGCATATGGAACACAACATATGTCCTCTTCCTCTTCTTGTGTCTTGGGACACTATTCAACAAATAACTTTACACCTACAGGATTAGGAACCTTCACCGGTTTATTATCCTGCATATTAAACCTCTACAGTATTGTCTCAATATACTTCCTCTGGTTTAACCAGAGCTTCCTCTTTGCTTGATCCCTTTTAATTTCCATGCCCAAAATATAGTTTGCAGCACCAAGATCATTCATGTCGAATTTGGAGGACAATTGGGTCTTCAAATCCTCGATAATTTCTTTGTCATTTCCAACCAGAAACATATCATCCACATACAAGACCAGATCAATAACACATTTACCAATTAATTTAAAATATACACAATGATATGATTTTCTTCTGGTGAAGCCAAGTGCACATATAAATGTATCAAATTTCTGATACCACATCCTTGGTCATTGTTTTAACCCATACAAAGATTTTTTTAACTTTCGTACCAGTGATTTATTACCCTTCACCGCAAAGCCTTCAGGTTGCTTCATGTAGATCTCTTCTTCTAGATCCCCATGAAGAAATGTTATCTTCACATCCATCTATTCTACCTCAAAATCAAAAGCAAAAACAATAGATAAAAGTAATCTAGTAGAAGCTATCTTGGAAACAGGAGAAAAAATATCACCAAAATCAATTCTTGACGCCTGGGAATAACCTTTTGCTACCAATCGAGCTTTGTATTTCTCCACCTTTGCTTCTGCATTTGTCTTCTTCTTGAACACCCATTTGCTGCCAATGGGCTTTCTTCGAGGCAGTAACTCCATTAGATCCCAAGCCTCATTTTTGTGCAAAGATGTCATTTCATCAACCATGACCTCTTTCTAGAGTTTTCTATCCTTTGAATCTACTGCTTCCTTCACAGTTCTAGGATCATCACCAATAATAGATAAATCAAAATTTGAATAGAAAGCAGATGGAATATACCTTTTTGACTTCCTTCTTTCTTGAACTGATCTTCTCACACCCGGAGTTTGTGGCTCTTCATCTTCTGATTCCTCTTTTGCTGTAGAGTCTGATTCTTCATCCTTTAGCTCAAACTCTATCTTTTCAGGTTCCTTTGATGGGGCTTCATGTTTAATAACATCTTTCACCTCTCTGAACACCACATCTCAGCTGTACACAACCTTCCTTTTTACTGGGTTCCAAAGATTATAACCCTTTAAACCATCCTTATACCTAATAAAGATGCACTTTTAATATTTACTATCCAACTTGGTTCTTTTATCCTTTGGAACATGTACATATGCATCACATCCAAATACCCTCATATGTGAAAGAGAGGGTTTCTTACCAGTCCATACCTCTTATGTAGTCTTATCCTCCAATGCTGATGAAGGTGATATGTTGACCAGGTAACATGCTCTCTCCACTGCCTCTACCCATAATTCCTATCCTAACCTAACACCACTGAGTATGCTTCTTGCCCTTTCCATCAATGTCTTGATCATTCTTTCTACAACTCCATTTTTCTCAAGTGTGTGTGTGGAGTAGTCTTCTATCGTGCTATACCACACTTCTTACAGAATTCTTCAAATTCCTTCTTGCAAAACTCTCCACCATTATATGTCCTCAGCACCTTTATCTTCTTCTTTGTCTAGTTTTTCACTAGAGCCTTAAACTATTCAAATCTGTAAAAGGCTTCAGATTTCTTCTTGAGAAAATTTATCCATGTATTCCTTGAGAAGTCATCTATAAATGATACATAGTACATAGACTTACCTAGTGACTAAACCTTCACAGGTCCAAACACATCATTGTGCACAAGCTCTAATATCTGTTTCACCCTCTTAGCACCAGAGGGGAAACTCAACTGATTCTGCTTCCCATATACATATTTTTTATAGAAATCAAAATATAGAGAGCTACTAGTCATACCTACTACCATACCTTTACCCTGAAGTATTCAAAGGCCCTTCTCTCCAATATGTCCAAGCCGTTGATGCCATAGCATGGTCGTTTCTCTAGAGACCACTAGATTTTCTGCTCCACTTTCAGGAACGATAGAATTGTTGCACCCATCAATAACAATGCTATCTTGCAGCTTGTATAGAGTTCCAATCCAAACTCCTCGCATCAATACTGGTGCTTCCCAAACCATCTTGCAGGTACCTTTATCGAATATTGTTTTTACACCTGCATCTTCGAGCTTGCTTACAGAAATCAGATTTTTGGCTAATGCATGAATATGCAAAAGATCCAGAAGTGTTCTAATCCTTCCACCTTGTAACTTCAACTTGAATTTTCCATGACCAAGGATTCTAGCCTTCCTGTCATCCCCCAAGAAGACATCACCACCATCATATTTCTCATACTCACAGAACCATTCTCTATGGGGAATGAAGTGAAAGGATGCACTTGAGTCAATCAACCATGCCTCATGATCTACATGTGTACTTGAAGAATCCAAGTACACATCCCCACCATCATCTGAGGTGGTTTTTGGCTCTGCAGAAGGATCACCATCAGATCCCTTTCCTTTGTTAGCAGTTTTAGATTTGCAGTCCCTTTTGTAGTGCCCTTCCTTTCCACATTTCCATCACGCCTTTACAAGTTTTCCTGGAGATTTAGATCTCCCACTCAATGACTTATTCTTGTTTCTGTTCTAGGACCACCCCATACATACAAGGCATCACCATTCTGGCTCTCCATATTTTTTCGTCTCATCTCCTCCATTATGAAGGATGGGATTATTTCATTAAATTGTAAGGCAGTTGCATTGCTACCTATTGCAGTAACCATATTATCCCATAATTTGGTAGAGAACACAACAAACTAATGCAGTTATCTTCTCTGAAATTTTAATATCAACAGAATATAATTGACATACCAATGTATTAAATGCATTCACATTCTCTGTCAATAAGTCTCCATCTTTCATCCTTAGGTTATACATCTTTTTCCGTAGGAACAATTTATTCACCAGGGACTTAGATTGGTACAAAGTCCCTAAATTGTCCCACAAAGCCTTCTATGTAGTTTCCCTTGATACATTCAACAATACTAAATTTGAGACACACAATCGTATTGTGCTCTTTGCCTTCCGATCCAACTTCTTCCATTCTTCATCGGAAACTCCCATTGGTTTACTATCTGGATCTATCACGATCCACTGTTCTTTATCCACCAATAGATACTCCATCTTGATTTTCCACAACTCAAAATTCTAACCATTAAATTTCTCGATCTCTATCCTTCCACTGCTCTCCATATTCTTTCACACCATAATTGACCCCACAGATCTCCCACTAAATAGGGTCCACCACAGGCCTGAGCGAAACCCCTAAGCAACAAAGGTGTCCCCTTGAATACAAAAAAACTCTGATACCAAATGTAGGTTTGAACCACGTACAGAAATTACCTGCATACCAATTCTGAAAACAGAAAATAAACAAAGGCGAGAACATAACACATAAAACAAATATACACAAAGATTTTCCCCTAGATCCCGAAACCCAGACTACCAGATTGATTTTTCATTATGTTCCTTTCAATGTTACAACATATATATACATGCCGAAGCATCCAATACCATGGACCAAAAACCATCGTGCCTAAAACCATGTGCGAAAACCATGCACAAAACCATGGGTCCAATTTCTTTTCCTTAGGGCACTACCCTAGTTCCCGTAGAGGTGGGTTATTCATCCCCCTCAAACCCACCGTATGGGGGTGATGTCGCCCCCCTGTGACCACCCCATTATGTATCAGCACAAAAAATGGGGGAAATCTACCCCCCCAACCCCCCGGTCACATTAGGCACCCTAGTGGTGTCAATAATATAACACAACCCAACAGGTCCGGTCTCTGGTCGATGTTAAACACCAAGCTCACTAAGTTCACAACTTTCCATCCCCAAACTGATGGCCATACAGAGGTTGGAAATAGGATGATCATACACATTCTACACATGTACAACTCAAAACATCCACGCACATGGGATGAGAGCCTCCCCTATGTCCAACACAACTATAACCGAGCTCTCCATAGCTCGACCGGCCACAACACTTTTTAGGTGGGCTTGGGATTCCAGACACTATGTCATGTTGATGTGGCCATACCATTTGTAGCTATTCAAGAAGATTTGGCTCATGTCCAGTCAAAAACTAATAGGGAAAATAACTTCATTGAGCACATCCAACATATCCGCCATGAGGTCCATGACATTCTGGAGAAATCAAATGCCAAGTAGAAGCAACAACATGATCAACATTGGGTGCCACACAAGTTCTAGGTGGGTGACAAAGTTTACTTTCATTTGGAAAAGGAACATCTTATAGGAGCCTATAAAATTTTTAGACCCCTCCAATATGGTCCTTACACCATACCAAGGCTATGGGAGATGTTAGTGCGAGTATCTGCATAGTTCCATTAGGGATCAAATTCGCTCTTATCATTTTAGGGGTCCCATACTGAAAATTTTACATCATTCCATTAGGTCATGTCTAACTAATCAACTGATGTTTGTCTTCTCTTCAAAAATCTAAATTTTCCCTCATAGAGTATACTTGTTGACCCTTTTTCAGGTTGTCCTCAGTTATGGTTTCATGGTCAATTTGCAATCATGTTTTCATTAGGTCATAGGGCATGTTTTGATTAGGTCTTAGGGTTTCATTTCCAAGGTCAAGAGCCTAATTTTAACAGGTAAATAAAGGACAACAAGGGTATGAGGATGATTAATAAGTCAAGCATGATTGCTTGTAGGTCATAGCCACTGAATAATTATCTTTTAACCTAATGTAATTTTCACCTCAAAAACATGTTTTTGAGGTGAAAACAAAGTATTTTGAGTTTATTTGTATTTCATATGTAATTTTAAGTCACTATATGAAATAACTAATCCAAACTACACCAAATCATATCTCCTTGCTGCAAGACAAAGAAACACTACAAAAATTAGTTCAAGTCGAGCATTTATCCACCTGCAAAGAGGCAAAGAAGAAAAGGCATTAAAACAAAGTTTTAAGAAGGACAAGAAACATTTGAAAGTGGGTTTTTCAAGTCAAAAATCAAAATATACACCTATTTAAGCTCCCACATTTCATTTTCAAATTCATTATTCTCATTGGCAAGCAAGGAGTCAAAAAAGTGAGAAGAAGAGGCAAGCTTGAGTGTGTTTTGGGTGAAGCAAGACTTGGTGCTGTGCTACTGGAGGGCGGTGCTCCACTTCTGGAGAAGTCGAGCAGTGGCATTGTACGTGGAAGAGTGGTGTTGTGCTTATGAGGTAGGAAAGTTGGCATTACCATTGAATGCTTGGCGTTGCACATTGAGACTAGCACTGCGCGTCTCGAAAATTTCCCCAATGCAATTGTACACTAGCGCTGCGCTTCTAGGGTGGCAATGCACATCTGTGCACCAACGCTGTGCGTTGAGCAACAAGGCTAGAAAAGCCTCAAATCTTCATAAAAACTCGAAATTGTCTCTCTCTCACCTGCCTACAAGTAAGTGGTCCCCCATACTACATTGATTGGTTTGCAATTTGACTTCTAAGCTATGTTTTCCATGGAAAATGCCTAAACCTTAAAAAATCTCCCTTGTATGCCTAAAACCATAAACCTTCATTGTTCATCCTATTTCTCTATCCCTATACTCTATCCCCTTATCCCTTTATCCCTTTACCCCTATTCCATATCATTTCCATCCCTTTCATCCCTCTTCCCCAAAAGCAATTTCTCAAACAAGTCCTCCCTCTCATTTCCTACTCCCTCATTCATTTTTAGCCCATAAGCTCATTTCCCATCCCCTCATTCCTAAAACACTTTCACTTATTCCCTTCACACAACCCCCAGCCTTGCAAACAAGGAAATAAAGGACTGAGACTATGAGGAGGAGGAAAACATAGGCATTAACACTTCACCCGACAGAGCTAGGCAGCAGAGAAAACCACAAAAAGGAGGCAGGATTATTAGAGAAGAGCCATCAAACCTTAGGGAATTGCAGGCCTCTAAGTTGGCTATCACATGTTTCAAATACCTCAGCTACTATGAGTTCTGTGAGCAGGTAGAGAGAGTTTATCATCAGCCTAAGCTCACTAGACTTTTTGTAACTCATCTTTGGGACAACAGGGTGACTCTTGCTAGGGTTACATTCAAAATTTCACCTTGTATCATCTTAGATGCCACTAGGATTCTGAATTTAGGGGAGAGGTGGTATAAGGCCCAGGACCTGGATGAACACTACTATGAGACTTATATCAAAACCCAGTATATAAATGATGTGAAGAGACTTTTTTGCTTCATATTTCTCGAAGAAAAGTATGTCCCCATGATGAAAATCATCATGAACTATTTCACTTGTGAGGGGAGATTCTCCAAGCCGTACACTTATCACATCAGGCTCCTAATGCATTTTACTAGGGTGAGGATGTTCAACCACCCTTACTTCTTGTTCAGGAATATTGAGAAGATGGCTTATTTTGTCCAAAAGAATCCATACCCTCAGCAGATGAACAGTCTCTATCAATAATCCCTGATCAAGATCATTGTGCTTCATTATCTCAGTCTCCTCAACATCTCTTGGGAGACCTTTATTTCTCATGATATCTTTGGGGGTCCACAAATTCCTCCACCAGTGTCTTAAGAAGTAGGGAGACCTTCTAGCAGTATTCATTCATGGGTCCACAAATTCCTCCACTAGTGTCTCAAGAAGCAGGGGGGCCTTTTAGCAGTATTCACGTAAAAACAGATGAGGAAGTCAAGGAGACTAGAACTACTGAGGTGCTCATTTACATGACATATCAGAGGGGCATAAGGAGATTATTTGTAGCCAATAGGCAAGTGTTTTCTCCACGGGATGTGGATGGGACCTTTCCTTCTTCATCAGCCCATAGGCAAATGCTAGCTCCACAGGATGTGGAAGAGGCTTTTCCTTCTTCTTCAACACAATAGGTACACGTGCAGTAGCCGCACAAAGGGAAGGAAAATATGCCAGAGTAGAGTCTTGATGATGAGGAGGAAAGGGACTTTGACTTGACTGATCAGAATGTTCTGGAGCAGCGTTATACTCATCATCGAGTTGAAATCATTGACTTAGAGGCTTAGGACGAAGAAACCATCAAAGACATCATCATACAAGAAAAGGAGGCTCAAGTACAATATTTAGCGGAAAATTTAGAGAGGGCCTAATATGTCATCACATATTTGGAGCAAGAAAACAAGCAATTGAATGACAAAAAAGTCCTCATGGAGCTAGAAATGCTCCAGATGAAATGACAAAGTGGCAAAGAGGCACAAGTCCCTTTGACTCCCATTGAGAAGGAGATTGAAGATGATAGAGAAAATTGGCTTGAGAGAGTCAAATTGCACCTTGAGAAGCTCCTATAGAAGGCCAATAGAGACAATCAGATTATTAGACACATGGCCTATCATTAGAGGACCCGAAACAAGATTTGCAATATAAGGGTCAAGAAAATGAAAGTTAGGCTTAAGCGGGCTTTGAAAGGAAAAAGGGAGGAGGACAGGCTTAGGATGCTTGCTAAATCTTCCTTGTCTCCTCAGAACACTTTATTATAGTGCTTCTCACCAATTTTGGCCAAGTTTGGAGGAAATTTTGTCATTCCCAAATTTTGTAATTTTATACAGAGGAAAACTGCCTAGACATGCAGCGCCACTGACGCTGAACTTTTCCTAGGGGAACTCAATGAAGAAATGGTTTTTATTTTTAGATTCATAGTGATGAGGACATGAACCATAGAAAGTTTCAAAATTTTTGGGGTAGAACTGGTCCACCAAAAGGTCAAAAAAACACCCTAAAAATGACCTTTCTGCCACTTTTTGGACACACAAAAGCAGTCTTGGGAGAATCAAGTTTGGAGCAGTCAAATAAGCTTAAAATGCAAACATTATAGGTTCTTTGGAAGGTAGACTTGAGGACCTTTATAATGAGCTATCATGGGTTTAATTTGGATGTAGGGAAAGCCTCCAAAAGGGACCTGAAATTGGCATTGCGCATTGGGCTAGTGGCACTCTGCGTAGGGCAGTTTTTGCTTAGGGTTGCTATTTTTCCAGTTTTTAACTATGATCATGGATTCTTTCTCATGGATGATGATTCACCATTGTAAATGATGACTTGTAATGTAATTATGATAGATAAATAATAATATAAGGTAGATTCATTGCGTTAGAAGTTAGTTTGAGCTCAAATGAATCAGTTGTTCACTTTTAGAGGAAAGTTGTTGATGATGCCTATATTCCTGTTTCTTGTTCAATATTAGTTAGATTAGCTCCTCATATTAGGGATTCGACATCTGAGGATGGGAGGAGGTTGAATACATGTATATATCTTCTTCTTCTTTCTCATTGTAAAGGGTTGGACTCAACTGGATGCTTAGACCTTGATTGTACACCTTTTGTAAGCAGTTTGGCAGGAGATTAATAAGAATTGCAGCTGTTTTTATGGGATCTATGTGGTATGAGTTTTAATACAGTTTATTCTTATGTTATCATGCGTTAATGTGTTTTGTATGCTTCTTTAATCATGTCATTGCTTCAAGTTGAATGTTTTCAAGTTGATAGGCTGAATTCACTACATCAGTGCTTTGAATTAAGAAACCATTCACCATGTCATGTTTTTTGCAGCCTAGGAAGGATCCATGGTTTTCACATGCCATTATTAGGTTCTCACTAGTCTAAAACATCTCACCCCATCAAGCCCTTGAGTGCTAAATCCTATGCCTACCTTGCCCCATTGAAAACCCTGCATTTCTGACCTAGTTCCCTACACCTAAACTGTCTCTCTTCCTAATCTGGCAAAACCCCTTCAAAATCCAATCAAAACTTCATGCTACTATACCTAGCATAATATCCTTTACCTGATCTAGTCTTCTTTGCTGAGATCCTTATGGAGAGAGCCCTCTCCTAGGCTAGTAGAGCTAGCTACTTGGCTAAGCGTGGTTTGTGGTTACCCTGGCATTGCCTTTCTTCAGCCTGAGGTTCAATCCACATGATAACATAGTGGCAACCATGCTAAGGAATGAAATACTAATCACCCTGGTAATATCTTTCATTTGAATTCTTAACCTTATGGATGACGAATTTTAGAATTTACTAGGCTAAATTGGAAAGTTTTAAAGCAATATATAAAACTTCAAAGTTTGAGCACACTGGCTTCGAGAAAGTACATTAGGGCTAATCCCGATCCAAATCCTGCCCCAGTAGTGGATAATCCTAATCTGATTTTAGGAAGACTCAAGAAGCAAGAAACTTCAATCAGTCCCACACCTTCAATAAAAGTAGATCCTTACCCTGATGAGTGGTTGTTTTTAGAGGACCTCCCATTTGATCTAACATTTGACCTTTCCCTATTTAGAACCAGGTCTGAAAGTACACTGGTTGATATAGTTCTAGACCCAAAATTTATTTCAGATCTTGAAGTCCAAAAGGAAAACTGGTCAACTGATGAGTATATCCTAAATTCCCTCACTACTGCTAAGATCCCTGAGCTTTCTAAACTGGTGTTCACTACCCATAGTTCATCATTATTCCCTTCAACCTCTGAAGTTAATTCCATGCCTCCATTCATACCTTCACTTCCCCATCAACCTATCATTCCCCATCAATCACCTGTTCCTCCCAGTTCTCCATCAACTACTCCATCAACTCCTAGTATTCCAATCCTTCTTTTAAATCCACCTCGAGTTATGGCTGCTTGGTAATCCACCCCTTGTTTTACCTCAAAATATTGGTGCCATGCCCACTGATTATCAAACCAAGATACCTTTCTTTAATGCCACACAAACCATTAAAACTCAATAACATGTTGATAGAATGAATGATTTCATTGACCTCCATGAAGTATAAATTGAAGGCGTGTCGATGAGATTGTTTGTACAAAGCTTTGGAGGTGAAATTCAAAATTGGTTCAAGCTTTACCGACTACTTCTATCACCACTTTACCAATCCTCCATAGGCAATTCCTGGATCGGTGGGAGGTGAAGAAGAATCCACTTCAGATTTTGTTAGAGTATGAGAACATCAAAAGAAATACTGCGAGAGTGTGCAAGACTATTGTGTGAGGTTTAATGCAGTATACAATGCTATTCTGACCAACATTAAACCACCGAAGGGATTGGATTTGCTCAAGTTTCTAGACGGTTTCGATGTTGATTTGGCATATCAGTTGCGGGAACGTTATCCTACCACACTAGAAGACATGCAAAAGAACGCTGTGAGTGTAGAGGAAAACTTGCTGGCCAAAAGAGCAAGAATGAGATCATAGAAAAGAGTGACCATGAAAGAAGAAGCATCTCCTTTAGATTTAAAGACTTGATGCTCCAATCTGGAATCCAAATTTTAGAGGACAACAACAACCCTAATTCCGAATCAAGCAGAGAGAAAAAAAAAGGCACGAAAGCAGGCAGCACAACAACAACAAATCAGAACTACCTTACAATAGAATTATGCTCAAGGAATGGAAGAAGAAGATGATGAAGATCCGGTAATTGAAACAAATCAATTTTTTACTGCTAATGGTATGCCTATATTTAT
Organism: Pinus taeda; assembly: GCA_000404065.3. Lineage (NCBI taxonomy): Eukaryota > Viridiplantae > Streptophyta > Pinopsida > Pinales > Pinaceae > Pinus > Pinus taeda. The sequence continues at coordinate 44,220 of APFE030409650.1, read as the reverse complement.
GACCGAAGATGAAGAATATGTAGAAGTTCCAGACATTCAGAGGGATGAAGATTACATCTTGGCAAATGATGTGGTTTTGGAGGCTGAATCTAATGATTATCAACGTGGTTATATGAATGCTTTGTCTTCACAGCATAGGGAATACTCTTTAAGGAGCAGAGATGTACCGGTCAATCCCATTCAGAAAAGAAACGATGTGCAATCAAAGAATGATTCCTCAAACACTGAGAAGAAAGGGAAAGAGCTTGCTGATCTGAGTTCTAGCAAAGTACCATCAACAAGTACTACTACAAATGAGAAGAACAATCAGCAAAAAGATAGTGCAATGAAAGAGCAAGCAGATAAGAAGGACATTGGTGTCAAATAGGTAGAAAAATTTTCATCCTTTAATTCAGAAAGTGAAATTTCTAAGTTAAAAGTGTCCATTCCTTTGATTGAGCTGGTTAAGAATAACAATTATAAACACCATGTATCTAGAATATTCCAAATTGATCCTTTGTCAGACATGGTGAATGTCAAGGATGATCATCCCGAACTCATTTTTGGTCCAGCCATAGAAGTTCAACCTGAAGATAGTGAAGTCCCTCCCTTTTATCTAAGTCTTAGACTGCATAAGTACATTCTCCATAATGCTATGTTAGATTCCGGAGCTTCTCAAAATTTGATGCCTAAAGCCATTATGGAAAGGTTGGGCCTAGATATCACTTGGAAATATCATGATTTGTACTCCTTTGACTCTGGTAGAGTTCATTGCATTGGTCTCATCAAAGATCTGGTGGTTTCTTTAGATCAAATCCCAGCCAAAAATGTCTTGATGGATGTGGTAGTTGCTTATATACCACCTCGATTCGGTATGCTCTTATCTAGATCATGGGGTGCTAAACTCTAAGGTACTTTACAACTTAACTTCTCTTATGCTACCATCCCTGTTTTTGGTCAATTGAGGAAGTTGTATTGGGAAAAGGAAATGAAGTACATGATCACTAGCAAAGAGAAGCATGTGAATCATCCAATAAATGTTGTACATACCGATTTACAGTCCTTTTCTTTGTACTCTGATAGTGGATTGAATGATGTAGATATTCAACTTGTAGAAGTGAATGATTTACCAGAAATTTCCAAGAATTTTAGAGCAGTTCTTAATCAAGAAAAATAAAAATAGAAAGTTCTTCTGAGTAGCCTATACAACAAAAAACGGTTAGTGAAGAGCAAATAAATGAAGTAATCAGCGAAGGTAAGGTAGAGAAATAAACATAATTTCAGCATCTCGAAGATGAAGCCGGCCTTTGGAGCATGGACTTCGATGGCACTATGGGTAAGGATGGTGCCAGTATTGGAATTTTGATTCAAAGCCCTGCTTTCTAGCCTACCAAAGTCCCAAGTAATGTTAGAGTATGTTCCTACAAGTTAGTTTTTGATTGCTCTAATAATGAAGCAGAATGTGAAGCTTTGATTACAGGTCTTAAAATTTTGAAGAAGCTCGATGTGAAAAGGACTTCAGTTTATGGTGATTCAGAGTTGGTGATTAAACAGGTAAAAGGAGAATATCAAGCAAAGCATCCATAGATGAGGGCCTATAGAAATGTAGTTTCAGATATTTTGAGGATGTTTCCTGAATATACGTTGACAGCAGTACCCAGACTCAAAGATCATTGTAGATTCACTCGACACTGCGGCTAGCAATTTGAATATTGCAATGAATTATAGCAACAAATTTGAAATTCATGTCAAACATAGACCTGTTGTCCCTCATAACTTGAGGTATTAGCAAGTGTTTTGGGATGATAATGAAATTAATGCCTTTTTTGAAAATGAAGGAAAGTTTTAAAATGCTTCCATTGATGATGATTGTGATTCTGAAGACCAAGAGATTGAGATAAATCAGATGGAGGTTTTACAGCTGAAGGATAACATTATTCTTAGTGGTCTCATACCTTTAGAGGAGATTTTTTATCAAGATGATGTGGCAAGAAAACCGAGCTTGGTTCCCACTGACAAAGGAGTTGAAGATGTAAATCTTGGGACAGCTGACACGCCCAAGCTCATAAAGTTATCGAAAGAATTGTCTCCCAAAGTAAAGGCTAAGTATGTTAGATTACTTTCTAAATTTTCTGATGTCTTTTCTTGGGATTGTTCAGATTTGAAGGTTTATGACAAGGATATCATTCAACATACTATTCCTATCAAGCCAGATCAAAAGCCTTTTAGACAAAAGTTGAGAAGAATCAAGCCAAAGCTGCTGCCATCCATCAAGAAAGAGGTAAATAGATTGTTTAAAGCTGGTATCATTGTTCCAATTAGATTTTATGATTGAATTTCAAATTTTCTCCCAGTACAAAAGAAGACTGGAGAGATAAGATTGTGCATAGATTTCCGGAACCGCAATAAAGTATCCTTAAAAGATAATTACCCACTTCCTAAGATGGACCATATTATGCAAAGAGTCGTTGGAGCATCACGGATGTCACTACTTGATGGTTACTTAGGCTATAATCGGATCTTGGTGCATGAAAAATACGAAGACAAAACTGCCTTCACAACACCTTGGGGAACTTTTAAGTATGCCAAAATTCCATTTGGATTGAACAATGCTAGAGCCACTTTTCAGCGAGCGATGGACATAGATTTTGCTAATGAGAAGGATGTTTTCTTGGTTGTTTATTTAGATGATTTGACAATATTTTTTGCTTCTGATGATGAGAACTTGTACCACTTGAAGATTGTCCTTCAGAAATGTAGGAAGTTCGAGATTTCTCTCAACCTAAAGAAGAGCCTTTTTTCCATGGACTAGGGTAAGCTCCTTGGTCATATCGTTTCTAAAGATGGTATGCACATTGATCCTTCAAGGGTGGAGGAAATTCAATATATAGATTTTCTGCTCAATAAAAAGTAGATCTAAGTTTTCAATGGCAAGATGAATTTCTTATGTAGATTTATTCCAAATTTGGTTGAACGTTTACGTGAAATCACTAATATGTTGAAGAAGGATAGCACTGTGAAATGGACTGAGGATGCCATGAAATCACACAATTTGGTAAATTTTTCCTTGACCATAGCCGCAGTCTTAATTAGTCCTAATTATACTCATGATTTCATTATATTTTCATTTGCATCCTAGCACACCATGGCTGTGATGTTGATGCAAAAGAGGGATCAAGTGGAGAAACCTATTGTTTTCTTCAGTAGGAGTATTTGAGATGCTACCTTGTAGTACAATATCATTGAAAAACAAGCACTGGCTCTTATAAAAGCTTTGAAACATTTCAGAGTATACATTCTACACTCACATACTATAGCATATGTTCCTAATGCAGCATTCAAGGATGTTCTTATGCAAACTTATCCGGAGGGAAGAAGAGGTAAGTGGATACTAGTAATGTTGTAGTATGATCTTGAGATTAAGTCTACCAAACTAATCAAAGGACAAGGCTTGACAAAACTGATGGCTGAATCAAATCTGCATGCTTTAGACATAAATCTTATTGTAGCAATGTCAGAGGACGAAGATGGTGGCTCACTCATTCAGGTATCAAAAATGTTTCTCAAATCACCTTGGTATTCTGATATAGTTTATGTTCTTCAGCATCTTTCACCACCTCCTGGAATGTCAAGAAGTAAAGGTAGATCAGTTAAACTCAATTCTGCAAAATTCTACATTTTAAATATTGCTCTTTATTGGAAAGCTCCGGGAGGAGTTCTTCTGAATTGTTTGGTTGAAGATGAAGCTCATCAGGTAATGAATGAATTTCATAGAGGTGCTTGTGGTGGTCATTTGTTTTGGAAAACAACAGCTAACAAAGTGTTGAGAGTAGGATATTATTGGCTGACTTTGTTTTCAGATTTGTATAAGACAGTGATGGGCTGCCATGAATGTCAAGTTTTTCAAGGAAAAAGGAAGTTGATTTCTCTTCCTTTGAAGCTGTTTAAGTAAATCCACCTTTCCAGGAATGGGGAGGGAAATTCATCCCACATCATCAAAACAATAGAAATGGATCTTGATAGCTATCGATTACTTCACCAAGTGGATTGAGGCCATTCCGACAAGGCAAGCCATAGATATGGTAATCATCCAATTTTTAGAATCTAATATCTTGTCTCATTTTGGATGCCCTCACAAGATTATAACAGATAATGCAACAACATTTAAGTCCAAGAAGACGGTTTAGTTTTTCCACAAGTACAATATTACATTAGGTCATTCCACAACATACTACGTGCAAGGCAATGGGCTGGCTGAATCATCAAATAAATCCTTGGTGAATATTATCAAGAAAATGTTGGAGGCAAACAAGAAGAAGTGTCATCAAAAGATTGATAATGCCTTGTGGGCCTACAGAGTGAGTAGTAAGAAATCCATAGGTATGTCATCTTTTGAGTTGGTTTATGGTACTGATACAGTATTTCCTACATCACTCGCAATCCTAGTCATGAGATTATTACAGGAAGATAGCACCGAAAAGGATGATCTTCAACATAGAATTAATCAAATGATTCACCTTTATTAGACAAGAGAAGAGGTTTCCCAAAACACTTTCTGGTTGCAAGAGAAGATAAAGAAAATTTATGACCACAAAACCAAAGAAGAAAGTTTCACCTGGAGGATGTAGTGTTGCGGTGGGATGCATGGAATGATGAAAAGGGCAAGCATGCTAAGTTTGATAATTTATGGAAAGGACCATATAAAATCTCAGCTTATCAGGGAAAAAATGCATTTTTGTTGAAGGAAATGGATGGTCAGGATTGTTCAGGAGGGCTAGTGAATGGTAGTTTCCTGAAGCACTACTACTTTTGAGGTTGTTCCCTGAAGTTACTTCACCTTCGTTGTATATACCAATTTTATTTTCCTTGAAAGTTTTCAAGTAAACTATCATCTAAGCTTGGGGCCCATAGTAAATTCTATAGAGTTTGAATGATTAGTGTCAATTTTAGTCGATTTGGTTTTTAGTCAAGTTTAGAGTTAGTTTGGTTGTCAGTCAGTTTTCAGTTTGTATTGAGTCATTTTTTCACTTTTTGTTTCGACCGTATTGCCCAATGGATGAGGCACTTGGTCTATGGCATTCTTGACACCTCCAAGGAGTTGCCATCCTCAATAAGGCCAATGTTAATTTCAGTATCTGCATAGTTCCATCAGGGATCAAATTCGCTCTTTGCATTGTCATTTTAGGGGTCCCATACTAAAACTTTTACATCACTCCATTAGGTCATGTCTAACTGATCCACTGATGGTTATCTTCTCTTCAAAAATCTAAAATTTTCCCTCATAGAGTATACTTACTGACTCTTCCTCAGGTTGTCTTCAGTTATGGTTTCATGGTCAATTTGCAATCATGTTTTCATTAGGTCATAAGGCATGTTTTCATTAGGTATTAGGGTTTCATTTCCAAGGTCAAGAACCTGATTTTAACATGTAAATAAAGGACAACAAGGGTATGAGGATGACGAATAAGTCAAGCATGATGACTTGTAGGTCATATCCACTAAATAATTATCTTTTAACCTAATGTAATTTTCACCTCAAAAACATGTTTTTGAGGTGAAAACAGAGTATTTTGAGTTTATTTTTATTTCATATGTAATCTTAAGTCACTATATGTAATAACTGATCCTAGATGCACAAAAGAATCTCTCCTTATTGTAAGACAAAGAAACACTACAAAAATCAGTTCAAGTCGAGCATTTATCCACCTGCAAATAGAAAAAGAAGAAAAGGCATTAAAACATAGTTTTGAGAAGGACAAGAAACATTGGAAAGTGGGTTTTTCAAGTAAATCAAAACCTACTCCTATTTAAGCTCCCACATTTTGTTTTCAAATTCATTATTCTCAATGGAAATCAAGGAGTCGAAAAAGTGAGAAGAAGAGGCATGCTTGAGTGGGTTTTGGGTGAAGGAAGACTTCGTGTTGTGCTTCTGGAGGGTGGCACTGTGCTTTTGGAGAAGTGGCACTACGCATTGGCAGAGTGATGTTGGGCTTATGAGGAAGGCAATTTGGCATTGCACATCTGGAAAATTTCTCCAGTGCAATTTTACACTGGCGTTGTGCTTCTAGGGTGGCATTGCGCGTCTGTGCACCGATGCTGTGTGTTGAGTAGGAAGGCTAGAAAGGCCTCAAATCTTCATACAAACTCCAAATTTGCTCTCTCTCACCTACCTACAAGTAAGTGGTCCTCCATACTACATTGATTGGTTTTCAATATAACTTCTAAGCTAAGTTTTCCATTGCAAATTCCTGAACCCCAAAAAATCTCCCTTGTATGCCTAAAACCCTAAACCTTCATTGGTCATCCTATTTCCCTATCCCTATACTCTATTCCCTTATCCCTTTATCTCTTTACGCCTACTCCATATCATTTCCATCCCTTTTATCCCTCTTCCTCAAAAGTAATTTCTCAAACAAGCCCTCCCTCTCATTTCCTACTTGCTCATTCATTTTTTGCCCATAAGATCATTTCCCATCCCCACATTCCTAAAACACTTTCACTTATTCCCTTCACACAACCCCAGCCTTGCAATAATGGACACAGAGGACCGAGACTATGAGGAGGAGAAACAAACAAGCAATGACACTTCAACCGACAGAGCTACGCAGCAGAGAAAACCACACAAAGGAGCTAGGATTATTAGAGAAGAGCCATCAAACCTTAGGGAATTGCAGGCCTCTCAGTTGGTTGCCACATGTTCTAGATACCTCGGCTGCTATGAGTTTTATGAGCAGGTAAATAGTGTTCAACATCACCCTGAGCTTACTAGACTTTTCATAGCTCATCTTCGGGACAATAGGGTGACTCTTGAAGGGGTGACATTCACAGTTTCACCTTCTATCATCTTAGATGCCACCAAGATTCCGAATGTAGGGGAGAGGTAATATAGGCCCAGGACCTCAATGAACACTACTATGAGCATTATATCAAACCACAATATAGAAATGAGGTGAAGAGACTTTTTCCTTTCAGATTTCTCGAAGACAAGTATGTCCCCATGATGAAAATGATCATGAACTATTTCACTTGTGAGAGTAAATTCTCCAGGCTGTACACTTATCACATCAGGCTCCTAATGCATTTTACCAGGGTGAGGGTGTTAAACCTCCCTTACTTCTTGTTTAGGAATATTGATAAGATAGCTCATTTTGTCTAAAAGAATCCATACCCTCAGCAGATGAACAATCTCTATCACTACTCCTTGATAGGGATCATTGTGCTTCATCATCTCAGTCTCCTCAACATCTCTTGGGAGACCTTTATTTCTCATGAAATCTTCGGGGGTCAACAAATTCCTCCACCAGTGTCTCAAGAAGTAGGGGGACCTTCTAGCAGTATTCAGGTAAAAACAGATGAGGAAGTCACAGAGACTAGAACAACTGAGGTGCCTATTTACATGACATATCAGACAGGCACAAGGAGATTATTTGCAGCCAATAGGCAAGTGTTTTCTCCACAGGATGTGGAAGGGACCTTGCTTCTTCATCAGCCCATAGGCAAATGCTAGCTCCAGAGGATGTGGAAGGGGCTTTTCCTTCTTCTTCAGCACAACAGGTACACGTGCAACAACTGCACAATTCCAGAGCAAATTCTTGATGATGAGGAGGAAAGGGGCTTTGAATTGATTGAGAATGATGTGCCGGAGCAGCGTTATACTCATCATGGAGTTGAAATCATTGACTTAGAGGCTCAAGATGAAGAAACCATAAAAAATTTCATCAAAGAAGAAAAGGAGACTCAAGTACAAGCTTTGGTAGACAATTTAGAGAGGGGAAAATATGTCATCACATATTTGGAGCAAGAAAACAAGAAATTAAATGACAAATAAGTCCTCATGGAGCTAGAAATGCTCAAGATGAAATGACAAAGTGGCAAAGAGGCACAAGTCCCTTTGACTCCTATTGAGAAGGAGATTCAAGCTGATGGAGAAACTTTGCTTGAGAGAGTCAACTTGCACCTTGAGAAGCTACTATAGAAGGCCAATAGAGACAATTATATTATTATACACATGGCCTATCATTGCAGGACTCGAAAGAAGATTTGCAATATGAGGGTCAAGAAAATGAAAGCTAGGCTTAGGTAGGCTTGAAAGGAAAGAGGGAGGAGGATAGGCTTAGGATGCTTGTTGAATCTTCCTTGGCTCATCAGGACACTTGATGATGGTGCTTCTCGCCAATTTTGGGCAACTTTGGAGGAAATTTTGTCTTTCCCAAATTTTGAAATTTTATACACACGAAAACTGCCTAGATGCGCAGTGCCACCGGTGCTGTGCTTTTCCTAGGGGAACTCAATGAAGAAATGTTTGAATTTTTGGATTCAGAGCGATGAGGACATGTGCCCTAGCAAGTTTCAAATTTTTTTGGGCAGAACTGGTCCACCAAAAGGTCAAAAAACACCCTAAAAAAGACCTTTCAACCACTTTCTGGACACACAGAAGAAGTCTTGGGAGAATCAAGCTTTGAGGGTCAAATGAGCTTCAAATGCATATTTGAGGTGTTTTGGAAATTAAACTTGAATACCTTTAGAATGATCTATCATGGGCTCAATTTGAATGCCGGGAAGGCCTCCAAAATGGACCTAAAAGTGTGCTATGTGTTGGGCTAATGGTGCTGCGCGTAGGGCAATTTTTGATCAGGGTTGCTATTTTTCCAGTTTTTGACTATGATCATGGATACTCTCTCATGGATAATGGTTCACCATTGTAAATTATGACTTGGCATGTAATTGTGATAGATAAATAGTAATATATGGTAGATTCATTGCCTTAGAAGTTAGGTTGAGCTCAAATGAATCAGTTGTTCACTTTTAGAGGCAAGTTGTTAATGATGCCTATATTCCTGTTTCTTGTTTAGTATTATTTAGATTAGCTCCTCATATTAGGTATTTGACCCCTAAAGATGGGAGGAGGTTGAATTCATGTCTATATCTTCTTCTTCTTTCTAATTGTAAAGGGTTGGACTCAGCTGGATGCTCAGACCTTGATTGTAAACCTTTTGTAAGCAGTTTGGCAGGAGATTAATAAGAATTGTAGCTATTTTTATGGGATCCATGTAGTATGAGTTTAGTAAAGTTTGTTCTTTCGTGATCATGAGTTAATGTGTTTTGTATGCTTCTTTAATAATTTCATTTCTTCTAGTTGAATGTTTTCAAGTTGATAGGTGGAATTCACTACGTCAGTGATTTTCCTTGGGAAACCATTCATCATTTCATGTTTTTTGCAGTCTAGGAAGGATCCATGGTTTTCACATGCCCTTCTCAGCTTCTCACTAGTCTAAAACATCTCACCCCATCAAGCCCTTGAGTGCTAAAGCCTATGCCTACCTTGCCCCATTGAACACCCTGCAATTTTGACCTAGTTCCCTAGACCTAAATTGTCCAACTCCTCCTGATCCAGCAAAAACCCTTCAAAATCTAATCAAAAATTTGTGCTACTATACCTAGCCTAATATCCTTTACTTGATCCAGTCATCTTGGCTGATATTCATACAGAGAGAGCCCTCTCCCAGCCTAGTAGCGCTAGCTACTTGGCTAAGTGTGGTTTGTGGTTACCTTGGCATTGCCTTTCTTCAGCCTAAGGTTCAATCCAGGTGATGACAGGAGACAATGCATTTGAGATCAACATTCCCCCATTCCTTGGCCTGTACCTAGTATTCACTACGAACTACCTTCGACCATACTTCCAACCATTGCTAGAAACATCAGACGTTGGAGAACAACTCATTCCTACAGAGTTAAATCCATCTTGCAGGGAACAAGCCGAAATTGATTAGATCATGGATATGCAGATCAAGAACACTTGATAACAAAGGATAAAACTATATCGAGTAGTCAAGGCAGGCCAACTCCTTCACTAGGGCAAGTGCCTTAGCAGGGACCAAGTTCATCAGAAGTTTCCCCATCTCATGGAGGAACTCAACGCAATGGGGACCATTGCTTCCTAAGGGTGGAGGAATGATCCAAGTGGATATTGGTGGCCACCCACCTATTCCACTTGGACCGTCACCATTGCTTCTTTCAATTTTCCAGTTTCGTTATTTGTTTCACAAATTATAATTTTTGGTAGTTTTTCGGGTTGTAAACTTTGAGAGACGTTTTGATGCCCTAAACAATGTTTTTTAGGAAACATTCAGGTTACACAAAGTTCTAGTCCTCGGATAGATATTTCTAACGAGGTATTGTGTGCATCAAACATAGATCATATGCTGAAGTTACAACCTCGGGAAGTTGATGTACCAATTTACCCAAACGGGGCCCATAGTTTGGTGCTTCATCTCCTAGGGTTAGGTTTTTGGATGTTTAGGTTTTTCCATTTTTTCTAAACAATAAATAGGCTTTCGAGCCTCATTGTAACACAATTCAGAGGCATGTAACCACCGCATCTCTTCTCGGAGATAAGCTACCATCGCCTGAGCTTGTCTTATTTCCATTCTGTTTGTAAGCATATTTCAATATTTGATACTAATGAAATGAAGTGTTGTTTCTACTTCATCTTAGTATTTATGGTTATATTTGTAATTTATTGCATTCCTATTTAAATCCGGGTCAGTGGTATCAAAGCGATTTTCTCTTTCTTTGTTTTTCTTTGCATGTCCCCAACGAGTTGGGGATATAAGGAGTTAGGGCTCGAACTGGTTGAACCTTTGCAAGATTAGCCTCACAAACCCCGACAAACATCCATGGGGGAAGAAAAGAAAGATAAGGGGGTAGGGGATCTTATCAAAATGTTGCCCGAGGAGGCCCTTGAGAAACAAAGGAACGCGATGATTAATAGTTGTTGGGTGTCGAGCATGGTTATCATCCTAATTTAGAGGTCTTTGTTTTAGCTAGATGTATACCCCAGGAAGATTGTACACCCCTCCATGTGGGGGGGTGCCGGGGTTCGCGGAGGACTGTCCCCCCTCGCTGGGGTTCCAGGGGCTAGCGGTCCCCCAGTGGGGGTTTCTGGGGCAACGCCCCTGAAGCTAAAAACATATGTAAAATTGCCTTGTAAAAGTATAGTAATTTCTAGTCAATCTGGGCCGTTCATTAGGCAGATGATCTAAGGGTAGAATTTATGTTTAGTTTAGTGCTTTTTTCCCAAGAAAATAACCCCTCTCTTGTATGAGGGTATTGTATTGAGGTTGTGGAATATGTGTGTATTCTTAGAGTGAGAAATAGAGAGGTGAGGCTGTGAGAGAAAACGAAGGATATTACAGCGGATCTGCTGTAGGTTGTGTCTCTTCATTTTGCTGGATAATAGAAAGGAAGGACTGGCTGTTCAGGGTGGATGTATCCCAAACTAGGTGAACCACATATATCTGTTTCTCTCTGGTTGTATGTGTTTGTGTTTTTCCGCATATTATATGTCTTGCATTTCTCTATCATATATAATATTTTGGTAACAATTGGTATCGGAGTCGAAGGTCTATTTGGTTAATAAAATCACACAAAAGAAGGGTTTCTCATTTGAGTGGGAGCAATGGCGGAAGATGGTAAGTTTAGGGTCGAGAAATTTAACGGCCAAAACTTCCTGCTGTGGAAGATGCAAATTCAAGATTATCTATATCAGAAAGATCTGTACCTACCATTCAATGGAAAAACAAAGAAGCCAATAGCTATTACAGATGTAGAATGGAACATTCTCGATAGAAAGGCACTCAAAATAGTACGGTTGTGCCTCGCAGCATCAGTCACCTTCAACATTTCGAAGGAAACAACGACACAGGGTTTCATTCAGGCATTGGCGAAACTATATGAAAAACCCTTGACCTCAAACAAGGTATTTCTTATGAAACAATTATTTAATATGAAGATGTCAAAAGGTGGATCTATTGTAGACCATTTAAATGATTTTAATACAGTTACAAGTCAGCTAAGTTCTGTAGGGGTAAACTTTGATGAAGAATTTAGATCTCTGTTATTCTTGTGCTCATTGCTAGAAAGTTGGAACGGTTTAGTAATGGCCATTAGTAACTCTGTTTCTGGATCTAGTACTTTAAAGTTTGATGATGTTGTTGGTGATGTGCTTAGTGAGGAAATGCCACGGAAAAGCTCCGATGAGACATCGGGTAATGATTTGAGTGTAGAGTCTAGGGGAAGAAGAATGGAAAGAGGAGAGAGCTCAAGATCACAGTAAATCAAGGAAAGGCAGATCCAAGTCCAGATCGAGGATAGTGTGCTGGAAATGCGGAAAGAAAGGACACCTAAAGAAAGACTGTAGATCTCGAAAGGGAAAAGAAGGAGATGCACAACAAGAAAATAATCATGAAGAAAATGTGATAGGTGATGTGTTACAAGAAGCTTTGATTCTTTCTTTCAAAAATATTACTAATTCCTAGGTGGTAGATTCAAGGGCCCCATTCCATGTCACACCTGATAAGAAATATTTTCATGACTATGTTCAAGGATATTTTGGATAAGTTCGTTTGGGTGATGATAAACCCTGTAAAATTGTTGGAATGGTTCTTGTAAAACAACAGAATGGAAACCAATGGCTACTAAAGGAGGTAAGGCATGTTTTAGATCTGAAGAAAAATCTTATTTCAATAGGGCAGTTAGGCAGTGAAGGTTGTGTGACAACTTTCAGAGATAAAGCTTGGAAGGTCACCAAATGAGCCCTGGTAATAGCAAAAGGAGAAAAGGTGGGTACATTGTATTTATGCAATGGTATTTCTAACTCTATTAATACTTTAACTTCCAAAGGAGTAGATGCAACATTATGGCATCATAGGTTTGGACACATGAGTGAGAAGGGTACGAGGATTCCTCACTCAAGGAATTTGTTGCCGGGTTTCAAGAATGTTGATTTGTTAAGTTATGGTATGTTCTATGCTTATAACAGTTTACTTCTTTTTCTTATAATATTCCATATATTAGAAATCACATGTACATAAAGTAAAGTACAGATAGAACATTAAACGATCGACAGAAAACAAGCCAAGACAAGAGACACAAGATGTGGCGGCTAGCTAGGGACAAACCCCACAATGTGTGGGGAAACACTTTGATCAAATCTTTGTTTATCTTCAATATTTCAGTAGAGAGAAATAGTACAATAAATCTGATTTATATCAGTAGTAGCAAACCCTAGATCAGCAACATTAGCATTAACAGCTTCATCATCAAACTAGGGCAGATGATATCTCACAAACTAACTGTCGGATCAGATTGATTCCACCACCAAAAGTTGTGGCTTTTAGAGGAGGTTGAGATGAACCTACAGTGCAGTTCAGATGAGGATATCTTCTAGTCCACGCAGGTCAAACTTTACTTCTGCAGTTGCAGCTTTAGTTTCAGCGGCTTCCTTCAAACTAGGGCAGTCAATATCTTGCAAACCATCCGTCAGATTGACTTGATTCCACCACCAAAAGTTGTGGCTTTTAGAGGAGGTTCAGGTGAACCTAAAACATAGTTCAGATGAGGAGATCTTCTATTCCACGTAAGTCAAACTTTACTTCTGCAGTTGCAGCTTTAGTTTCGGTATCTTCCAGCTTCACATGTGTGAGGGAGAGACCCTTTTCGATGCAGTAGAGAAGAGACTCTTTTCTGTGCAATAGAGAGAGAGAGAGAGATTTGATGAGATGAGTGAGGCCAAAATGAGGAAAATTCCTCCTATATTTATGTACAACGTTGGTGTTTGAATAGATGCGACTGTTGGGCTTCTGAGACTACATGAGTTGTAGGTCGGCTTGATAATAATTCCATAATCAAAATATATTCATATCTCCATGAATACTTATCGGAATCAGATGATCTTTATATCAATCCTACACCACTCAATGAGAGGAATCTAATAAAAATATTATCAGCCATGAATAAGATGACCCACATGAATTTTGGCCCTAGTTTCCAATTTTAACACTCCCTCTCAACTAGGGAGAACTTCATCTGCAATCTGTCTGACGGTTGCTACTATTCATCCATCAAATGCACTACCTTGTACAGCCTGACCCTTGCCCTGCTCTAATCTATTATGCCTATTCTACTTTGTCTCGTTCTGCTCTGTACTGATCTGTATTGTTCTCCTCTGTTCTGCTCTGCTTTTGTCTGAATTATGAAGAAGAAGAAATGATTGAGGATGTATCATACTGACTCAATGTCAGTCTTAGAGTATGTACCACTGGTCCCGAACCAGTCTCAACCAACCTGAAGTTAGCGTCATAGTGAGTACAAATCCATTGGTCCTAGACCAGTATCATCCTCCATTGACTCAAAGTCAGTCTTAGAGTGCGTACCACTGGTCCCAGACCAGTCTCAACTGACCCGAAGTCATCTTCATAGTAGGTACCACTTCTACCACTGGTCCCAAACCAGTATCGCAGTCTTAGAGAGTGTACCACTAGTCCTAGACTAGTCTCAGCCAACCCGATGTCAGCATCATAGTATGTACCACTCTCACTGGTCCTATACCAATACTGCATTGACACAAAGTCAGTCTTAGAGTATGTACCACTGGTCCTAGACAAGTTTCAACCAACTTGAAGTCAGCGTCATAGTATGGTATAACTCCTACCACTGGTCCCAGACCAGTATCATTGATTCCAGATCAATGGAGGTCATCCTAGCATAGGGAGTGTGGTAGATACAATGATGCATCCATCGGTACTACTATGGTCCCTAACTTCATTTCCCTGCTCATTGATCAGATGAGAGGTACTTCCCATGAGTCCCAGACTACATGGGTAGGATGCCTCGACATGAGAACTAATCAATCCTATCCTCATAGGATAACACATCAATCCTACTACAATCACCATTGGGAACACATAAATCCAGGTTGTCATGAAGAACACATCAATCCAGGCCTCACAGGAGAACACATCAATCCTGCTACAGTCGTCATGGAGAACACATCAATCCAGGCCTCACAGGAGAACACATTAATCCTACTACAATTGCCATGGAGAACACATCAATCCAGGCTTCACAGGAGAACACATCAATCCTGCTACAATTTCCATGGAGAAAACATCAATACATGCCTTATAGGAGAACTAATCATCCTGCTACATAGGAGAGAGAATCATCTTGTTCCATAAGAGAGTGAATCATCTTGTCCCACAAGAGAGAAAAACATCTTGTTCCAGTGCACACCACCAAGGGAGGGTGAGTCACCCTATGGTCATATGTTGCTCTAGTAAGAACCGCAAGCCCTCAAAGCTTCCAGAGCTAAATTTATGCAACATGTAGGAAACTTGTACAAGGGTTCCTTGATGACTCCAAATCATTGGGGAAAATCACATATTAGATCTTTCCTTAGGGCTTTGACAAGGTGTATCGACTTGTACGTTATCTTAATACGATGGAGCCTCCTTACTCATCAACTTACAATATCCCAGATGATGTCTATCTGCTGGAGCAATAGACGAATACGAGATTCCTCAGTAATCGAATCCCACCTCTGGTTTTTACAGAGAATCACAGTGGTATGTGTTCAAACAGCTCACTGAAGAGCCTTCCCAACCAGGCAGCTTCATACGAGATCATACTCATAGATATGTATATGGTATCGGCGATGCTTATGGAAACTAACTTCTGCTTCTTGTTCATCCATTATATCAAAGCAGAATATAAAGAGAAAGAACACTAAAAGTGATCCAGTGATCCTCCACACTACCTGCCTAATCAACATTTGAATAATCATGCAGTTTCATATTTCTGGCAGTGTATCTCAATGCATGAGAGATTGTGTCCTGAAGACATCTCAGAAGATTCTGTTGGCATTATGTTTCTGGTATGGTTATATGTTACAGATGTTGTACTTGATGGAAACACCCATGGCATGGCTCTCAATATGATGAGAATTAAGAAGTACGCAAGAGAAAAGTTCACAGAATTTTATGCAGAGAAAAGTTTATAAAAGTTTATTTCATGTGGAGAAAAGTTCACGGAATTTTATGCAGAGAAAAGTTTATTTCATGTGGGAAAACCTACCTTTGGTCCATGGTAGTTAGTCCATGGAATTTGAACCTATGGTTTTTGGACCATTGCATCTCGACAGACGTGTTGATCCCTAGTATTGAGTTGATGGTATTGGTCCGCGTATTGGTCCATGATTTGAGGAAGAGCTTGCCTATATAAAGCAAAGGAGATCATTTGGCTTGTGTATGCTTTTGGGTTGAATATCTTAAGATCTGAAATATTGGGTTATTGTTTCAAAAGCTCGATCTATATGAAAGTGAAGTGGGAAGCGAATCTGTGAAGGGTGATCTCTCGAGCGCTGCAGCTGTGGAAGTGCGGAGGCGCCGTAGGAGGCACCGCAGGAGGCGCCGCAGGAGACGGCGCAGAAGGTGCTGCAGGAGACGCCGCAGGAGACGCCGCAGAAGGTGCCGTAGGAGACGCCGCAGGAGGTGCCGCAGGAGACGTCGCAGGAGGCGTCGCAGGAGACGCCGCAGGAGACGCCACAGAAGGTGTTCTGGGTTTAGTTTTATGTTATTGTGGATCTGGTTATCTGGGTGACTTACTGGTACTTGATGATAATTTGATATTTATGGATCCAGTTTGAAAATTTATGAAAAGTGGTCCTTGAAAGAAAAGAAGTAGGGGGTTGTAGCTCCCTTCCAGGAGAGACTGGAAAACGAGAGAGAGTTGTAGCTCTCTGTAGGTTACAGCCTGCGTACTGGTAAAGGACTGCACCAGTACAAGACCATTGTAAAAGGAGTTTCTAATTTGAAAGAAGATAGAGACATATTGCAGCAGGTGGTTTTCACCCACATTGGGTTTCCACCTTATATCTGGGGTTCTTTGATGTGACTGTCTGTTTTTCTTGTTCATGCTCATTGTTTTATGGTACTGATATGCAAAAATAATTCAAAGTATAAATAAGGAAGAATTGTTAAAAAGGACTAGATAATACTGATTCACCCCCCCTCTTAGTATTATTTTCAACAATTGGTATCAGAGCAGGTCCTTCTAAAGAAGCTTGATCACTTGAAGGAATATCTTTCATCA
>APFE030409650.1:0-21555 GCA_000404065.3 Pinus taeda | reverse complement strand
ATGCTCATTGTTTTATGGTACTGATATGAAAAAATAATTCAAAGTATAAATAAGGAAGAATTGTTAAAAGGACTAGATAATACTGATTCACCCCTCCCTCTCAGTATTATTTTCAACAGATTCTTGGCACCAATCTAGTGAGGCTCAACCAAATATGAGCTCGCAATGCTAACTGCAAAACATATGTTCGGACGAAGGTTCACCAAGAACATCAACGCGAATGAGTTTTTGAAACTCAGAGGCATTTCCCAAATCTGGTCCGACATCACTACCATATAACTTCTAAAAGTTAAGATCCTCGAGGTAGTCATAGGTTTGCAGTCCACCATACCAAATCTTTTCAAAATCTTCACCACATATTTTCCTTGAGATAGGAAAATTTCCCTTATCTTTTGCCACACTTCAAGTCCTCGATTCTTCATTTCAAATTCAGAAGCCAATTCCCTCTTACATTTGTGAATGAGAAGGTATGCACCTGTTAGAAAGAGGTCATCCACGTATAGTACTAGTCTGAGAGGTTTGTCATCTTCAAACTTAAAGTAAAGGTTAGGATTGGCTTCACTCCTAGTGAATCCCAGCTTCATCAAGTAGCTATCGATCCTCTCATACCATGCTCGAGGTGCTTGCTTCAGCCCATAGAGAGCCTTCTTCAACTTGCATACATGAGATTTTCAATCATAAATCTCAAATCATTCGGGTTGCTCCACATAGACCTCTTCTTTGATCAAACCATGCAAGAACATGGTCTTGATATCCATCTGATGTAGGTTATGTCCTTATGAAGCCACAAGGGCTATGATCAAGCAGATGGTTGTATATTTGGCAACAGGTCCAAATATCACATCATAGTCTATACCTTCCTTCTGGGAGAAACCATGAGCAACAAAACGAGCCTTATACTATTCCATACTTCCATCTACTGCAGCTTTATCTTGTAAAGCCATTTTGAAGTAACAATTGTCTTGTCCAGGGGTCTAGGAACTACTTCCCAGACATCATTCTCCATAATAGACTCATATTCTTCGGCCATAACATCCTTCCATACTTGATGCTTGATGGAATTTGAGAATGATGAAGGCTCATTTTATATGATTGTGCTCATGATGGTCAGGTATCCCTGATACCTATTAGGTTTCTTACTTTCACGGAAGGTTCCTTGGGGTGTATCATGTCTTTCAGTATCATCAAGTATCCCCCTAAGCCATGAAGGCCTCTTCCTGGAAGAGGAAGGCTCAGGTGGATAAATAGGATCCATCGGTTCTTCCACAATAGGAATTGTTACATCATCTACCCATAGAGACAACTTCCACAATCATATGGTGCCACACCATTTTGCTCTGGAGTATGTGGTGAAAATGGCAAGATGTATTGATGCTTTGTCAAATGGAGTCATTCTAGTTTAGAGGTGAAAGCTCAAGAAGTTACTCTTCTTATTTGTGTTTCACTCTCTTGCTGAAATGGTGAAGCATGCTATGGAAAAAGTTCAAGGTTGCACAGGCCAAGGAGGCATGTTCGAGGTGTCTTTTTCTAAAATTCTAAGAGGCTATTTTTTGGAATGATAATTTTTAGTGATGTGTCACTCTGATAATAAAAAAAATTAATCATAGGCATCTAGATAATCGATTTATGAGTATTAACCATTGAATAAAAATTCCAATGGAAAATGATATCACTTTTTGTTATAAGGAGATGGGTTTGTGGAACAAATCCCCTTCTGGATTTAAAAAGAAAAAAGTTGCTCGAATTTCGGAATGAAGAATAAGGACCTGAGAAACATTGTGTACATTAGGGGAAAGTAGATCAAGATTGGTGTAGGACCTGGACCCTATGCACTTTCACTTTTTGTGTGGGTTGAGAAACATTTTTGATTGGTAGATGTTGGAGCTAATTTTCCAAATAAAAATAGAACAAAAAAATTTCTTCGAGTGACCATATCATAGATAAATAAAATAAGAAGGGTGAAATAATAGTTGGTTTAGCTCAAGCTCATGGTAAAAGATAAATTTTTCATTGGGTTTAGGTCCCAAAAATGAAGGATTATTTTTTTGTTTTGTTTAAATTATTACTTTTATTGTATCAATCCATAAAACTAGGCATGAAGATGATGTCCTTCAAGATGAAACTTGATGGGTAATGTCTTCAAATCAAGTGGTTTGCAATAATCATTGACTTAACCCCCATGTAAAACTACTTCAACTCCTATAAAAGTGAAAGTGAAATCAATAGCTAATTCTTACGGTTAACTGGTTTGCTTCTATTGATAACATTTGTTTCTACCGAAATATTTAACATATATTAAAACTCACTTTGTACTTACACATTTTGTAACAATGGTGGATAAAATGCACTTTAGATTGCCAAGAAAGAGAACAACTACAAAAAGGAATAGGCTCAAAAAACTTAAAACATAAAGAGATGAGACGAAAAGCAGGGGAAAGAGTAATCGAAAGGGAAGGAAGCAAAAATAGAAGTTGTACCAGAATAACAATTACAATAAAAGTGAAACAAAAAGAAGTAAAACCACAAGTAGGTGAGAGAGTAAATGAAAGAGACAAAATGAATTCTTTAAGGAAAAAGAGGTGCCAATTAGTAGAAAAGTGAATCTCTTGGAAGTGACTATGCTAAGAGCTCAAAGACACTCCTACTATTCACAGAGGAAAAAAGAGATCTTATGAAAAAGGAAGATGGTGAATCTAAAAGGATAATAAATTTTCATGGAGATATCTCTATAGATAGATGTAGGGAAATTCTCTTCTACATGATGCATATCTATCTTCCCATATTCGTGTAACACAAATTTTCAACATGACAATATATATAAATATAAAAGAAATGAAGCTTTTACCTATGCCTAAAAAATTATAGCAAACTGTAATATTAAAGAAATAAATTATGGTATAAAGAGAAAAGAAGGAAAATATAATTTTTTGATCTGAATTGCTTTCCAATTCAAGGTAGAATTATACCAATAGATAATACTAAAGACATTCTTATTGGTACAAAAATATTATGACTAAATGTAATATCGAACAAATTTAAATATGAAGAGAAAGGACAAAAATATTAATCTTCTCGATCTCAAATATTTTCCAGTTCAGTTGGACGCCAGCGTATACATTATTGAAAATGTGTAGTTGATTCTTAGCAATATTTTTCTTATGTGACTCTAAAAGTTGTTTTTGTGGTATATTTGTCATCATCAAATCTTGTGCTAGTGCCAAAATTAAATTCTCATGTTTCAGGTGCATTTGGAATAATCAAGTGTAAAGGTGGGATTGTATTTGCTGTCATTGAACAAGCTATTGGTTCCATAAGAAGACGACCGCGCATAATTGTAGATCAGAAGTGAAAATTTGAAGAACCACGTACATTATCGAAAGCATAAATGAAGTAATTGTAAAGTA
The DNA here is from genome assembly GCA_000404065.3 of Pinus taeda. NCBI lineage: Eukaryota > Viridiplantae > Streptophyta > Pinopsida > Pinales > Pinaceae > Pinus > Pinus taeda. Next base: position 18,151 of record APFE030409650.1, on the reverse strand, counting down.
TAAATTGCAAAGCCTATGACTCTAGGGTTAATAAAAGACCAGTTTATAGAGGGTTACAACCTCAGTTTTAGTTCAAAAGATTGTAACTAAGATTCTTACAACTAGAAATTAATTTTACCAAGGCAAAAGCCAAACCTAATAACAATATAAAGTAAAATATCCCATGTATTACACATCAAAACTCTGGAACATTGCCTAATAATGAGCAAATTTGATTCTTAATTAGTTCTCATCCCCAGGGATTTCAATGGTCACATGAACATTAACAAAAAAAAGCCTTCTATTACTAATGCGAAGGAGAGACAACCCCATATATTTAAGTAAATCGTGTCAAGAAGTCGGAGTAAGGTCTAGCTTCCAACATGTTGACCATGATGCTTCCTATACCCTACATGATAATTAGGGAGAACCACTATGAAATTTGGAAGAAAACCCCAGAGCAGTATTACCAAATTAGAGAGTAAACAAAGTTGAGCTGTCAACACGCAGACCAACCATGGTATTGAAATGTTGAAATTTTTCTATTTTCCTTACCATGAATCACCAAGAATGGTGTTTAAAACAAATTAAAATTCGACCCAGTGCTCAAACCCCTCGGATGAAATCTTCTTGGTGTTGCCTTAGACCTCATGGCAAGGGACTCTATTGAAAAGTGTTTCTTAGGCAAGGGCAAGTTCAAATGAGTTGAGATGGTGATACTAATAACATACTAAATAATGCAGACATAAGCTCAACATCTTGTAAGGGGCTTTTCATGAGCTTTGAATTAGGCATTAGTGGCACAATTGTCTCAAATTCATGAGGCACAACCATTTTAAGGCTGGAAAATGTTATGAATGAACTCACTGGGGCCTCCTTCTAGTGAAATATTCTCAAATGCCTAGAACATTCTTCACCGATGATTCAATCACTGAAGATGTTGGAAAACGTTATGAACACACTTAATGGGGCTCCTTCTAGTGCAATATTCTCAAATGCCTAGAACATTCTTCACCGACGATCCAATGGCTGAAGTGCCAAAAAACATTATGAATGCACTCACCCGAGGCTCCTTCCAGTGCAATATTCTCAAACAGCTAGAACATTCTTCACTGATGATCCAATGGATGAAGATTATTTAATCGTCTAACAATTGATTTGATGAGAAAAAATGAGACATAGTGACATGAAGGGGAGTTCTTCTCAAAGGGAACACCTTATAATGTAATTAATTATGCAAAATTGTATATAAACTCGGTCAATCAAGATTAAATGTGATTAGTGATTTTCAATCATGGTTAACCAATGATAAATATTAATATCCGGATGAGGGAAAGAAGTTATATAGATAATTGTGTCATACACTACATAATAGGGTTGGAATCAATGAAAGGACCCGTAGTGAACCAAGTCAATTATAGTCAAGTATGGTCAACCATCAGTACTAGTTAAAGGGATAGTGAAGTAATACTCTCAAAATAACATATTAAAGAAACCCTCAACGATAAAGAAATATATAGTAATTAGGAAAACCACTTAGAATTTACAACTTAAGTGAAAAAAATTCGATTTAATTAAATAATTTAAAATCAACTTGCATGAACATATTTTTTTTAAATGATGTTAGACATATTTATATACAAAGTTAATTATAGTCAACTATACCCAACCACCATTATTAGTTAAAAGGACAATGAAATAATACTTTAAAAAAGCATATTAAAGCCACAATCAACCATAAAAACATATGTAGTAACTAGGAAAATAACTTTGAGTTTACAACTTAATTGAATTTATTTTTCATTTAATTAAATAATATAAAATAAATTTGCATTGGCATCTTTTTTTTAAACTATTGCAATTGAATTAAAATGAAAAAACCTATTTATTAAATAATATAAAATGAATTTGCATGAATTTTTTTTGATACTATTGCAATTCAATTAAAATGAAAAGTCTTCCATATCATTTTTCTAGTGTAATGTAAAAAAATAAATTAAAATAACTAATATTAAACTATTTTTTGTTAAATTTATACATTCCTTTTAAAAAATGATTGTATGGTTTAACATTATCAAATATGTCAACTGTGAAGGTAGGTGTTCATGAATACTTTGTTATTTATTTTATTTTATTTTATTTATTTATTATTTATAAATTCTAATTGCATAATTATTTACCAATATAATTTATTACATTAATAGAGGTAGATATTATAATTCTCATCTTTTTTCTTTTTTTTGTAAGTCAACCTTCTATTCATTCAGGGAAAAAGATATACATCCCATACTTCAAAAAGCATGTGGTCTCACCCCGACCGGGTTTGTTGACCATAGTCTGCAGAAGGTAGAAAAAATACAAAAATGATGGCAATAACAGTGTCCACAAAAGAGAGGGCCATAGGTTCCAATAGACCAAAAAAACATAAAGAAAACAAGAGGACATACTTATCGTGTGAGGTGACTGAAACAGTGTTGTATGGAGTAGTTCCTGGAGGAGGTGGGGGGCAGAAGTTGCACTGAATGTGCCCTTTGAAGTGTGCTATCCAATTCTTGAGCTATTCCACTTTCTCTACAAGATGGTTTTGTCCCCGCCAGACTATCAACACTCGCTCCCTGACCTAGCACTGGAAGTAATGCATGCATTCCAATGTTTCCATCATCTCATCATGCTTTTCCTGATTAATTCATTTTTCTGCATCTACCCAGGCCACCAAGGATTGGATTAGGCCTCTGAAGTTTTCCAAGGAGAAGTGCTACAAGCCTTGTGGGCCTGAGGCGTCACAACGACCATCGTTTTGAGCTGCAGAACCCTCCTGTGCCCACTACCTCCCAGAGTGCTAGGAGTCTGTGTACTACTACTAGTGCGGGGTGTTTTCATGTCACCGCTGCCACTATGCTAAGTCCACTGCCCCTGACCCCAGCCACCTCCTCGACCACAACGAAGTCTTCCACCTCGCACTCTGTGTGCTCCAACACCTACACCTTGAGCCTTGCCCACTGGTTTGCTCCATCTTCCATCCACCATGGCTGTCAATAGAATGGCCTCCTCCCTACCCAATTCCGCTGTCTCTGCTACCCCGTCTGCTTAAATGAGTTGTTGCCCTCCCGTCCACTAGACCAAACATAAGACAACCCCGCTAGCACCACCTTCACATTCCCTGCCACACCATTCACTCCAATATACATAGCCAACTACCAGGAGGATGACCATTCTCTAGAAGCTTGACACCTCCTCAACACCACCCTCGCCATGGCACTGTCAGCTTTTGCAGAGATGCTCCTTACCCCAAATGAACTAGAAATTGCATTTTCCTTCACACCACGCTTGCCAACCAAGTTTGGCCCTGGAAGGCCTGAGAAAAAAAAGGAATTGGGCTCCATGATATGCTGGAAACCACAAATCCCCGAAGAAAATCAAGAAGCCACCAATTATGTCGCGCCTCCAACACCTCTTTTATCGTCAAGCAGGAGGCCAAGTATAGTTCCATCACCAAACCTGAGCACTGAACTGAAATCCCGACACCTTCCTCATCTCGCTTAGCAACCTGTTGCCGCTTCCCTTTCCCAATGTACTGTAAATACTTACATGCCTACGATTTAAGGCTCCTGTATGCCATTCCCTCCTCCACATAGTATGAGAGGACCTGGAGGTACGACCCTCCCCACTGACCCACTTGTCACTCCTCATGAGGCCGACGATCACATTAGTCTTGGTTCTCACCCCATAGGGTAATTCTCATCTTAAAATTAAAATATATGAAAAAAAAATAAATAAATAACTTTAATCTTAATTTCTTTATAACTTCCAAAAAGGAATATACAGATAACAATTAAATATAAATATATTTAAACCTAAGAGAATTTAGAAATCAATGGGTAAAACCTCTATGTTTAAATTTTTTAAATATTAAAATATTTTGTTTTTAAATATTTATTTAAATAATTAACACTGTATTTATTTGCATTAGTTTTTATGATATTACATAGCATATAATACATTTTAATATTATTATAGTGATTTGAGACCTTTATGTATATATATATATTATATTTTTATTTTCTAAATTTGAATTCTAACTTTGTAAAAAATATAATATGTATTTTTAATCATTAAACCTTTTCAAATATAGTATTTATATTAAATATAGTATAAAACAAATTAATATTTTTTAATTCAAACTATTATTATATAATTTGATTTTAAAAATTTATAATAATATAAACAAATTTAAAATCAAATTAGAGTAAAATGTAATCAAAATCCTAACATCTTTATACCTACATTAACTTTAATTTATAATTTAGTTAATGTGACACCTAAACATATAAATTAAATAACACAGAAAAGAATATGTATTCATCAAATAATAAGATAATCTAACCACTATGAAACCATGTGTATGTGGGCTTTTGAATCATATAATAATGTGCGGCATTGCTTAAAAAATAGTGATTCCCAAAAATAGGGTTAAACTTTCAATTTCTAAATTCCCAAAAATAGTGATTCAATAGGAGTATCAAAATATTTGGAATTCAACTTTTGAAGACAAGGTTTTCTAAATTATAAATTCCCAAAAATAGTGATTCCCAAAAATATTGGATAAACTTTTAATTTCTAAATTCCCAAAAATAGTGACTCACGTATTTTCATACGTGATGAATATACATACACTTTTGGTATTGACTTTTAGGGGTAGCCTCTCGGATTGGTGAGTTTTCTATTCATTCAATGTTGAGTCGCTAGCAATGATTGTCCTTCCCTCCTCCTCAGCTATACATTTGATAGGCTAGACATTCCTGGATTCATGGTTGGTAGTTTTGTCTCAGTCTAATCAAGTGGGACTAAGGTGAACTCAAGCTTTAGCCTCTCTAGGTACCATCAAGATTTTAAGCTCTATCATCAACCCATGGATCTAGGTGTGTATCCAAGGTCAAAGCTCCATGACCAACACCACCCTCCCTACTTCGAAATCTAGACATCAGCACATAGGCTGACCAAATGTCCTCCCAAGCATCTTGTTGCCACATGATACTTTATCTCTCCCTATCAACTAAATTTATAACATCAACCAATATAAGCATGATTCTAAACTATTGAAACTTCTTATTCAGTTTCATCAATACGTCAACTACTTACTCATCTGTCAGAATATATTGCAGCTTCACGACCCCCTATTGTACCAAACTCCTAATGTAGTGGTACTTATTGTTGATATGCTTCGTCATGACATGAAATACACGGTATTCAGACTTCTTGATTCTTCTTTGACTATCACAATTTATCACTATAGGATCTAGAGGCTTTCCAAATAAATCTGACAATATTTTTCTTAACCAAACAACTTCTCTTCCTACTACACATGCATCAACATATTCTAGTTTGGCATTACTTAATGCAAAAAGACTTTATTTTCTTGATCTATGTGGATATTGGTGGCCACCCTCCTATTCCACTTGGACACCCAACACTGTCTCTTTTCGTTTTTCAGTTTCATTAATTGTAACACAATTTACTATTTTTGGCCATTTTTTGGGTCCTAAACTTCTGGAACCATTTTGAGGTCCTAAACAACGTTTTTATGGAAAATAGAGACACTAGAAAAGTCCCACTTCAGGCGTCTTATTTGTTTCTGACCTACTCTTTGAGATCTTTGAAATGAGGTATTATGATAGCCAAACGGAGATCGCATGCCAAAGTTATGACCCCAGGAAATGGATGTACTAGTTTACCCAAATGGGGCCCACAGTTTTGGCACTTCATCTCCTAGCGTTATGTTTCTGGATGTTTAGGGTTTTCCATTGTTTCTAAAATAATAAATAGGCCTTGGAGCCTCATTGGAACACATAGTTCACAGGCATTTAGCCGCCACATCTCTTCTCAGAGATAAGCTACCATTGCCCAAGCTAGTTTATTTCCATTCTGTTTGTAAGCATATTTTAGTATTATGATACTAATCAAATGAAGTATTATTTCTGTTGCATTTCTATATTTATGGTTATATTGATAATTTTTGGTGTTCTTGTTTAAGTTCAGATAAGTGGTATCAAAGCGGGTCTGCTCTCTCTCTGTTTTTCTTTGCATGTCCCCAATGAGGTCAAGGTATGAGGAGTTAGAGCTTTATCTAGTGGAACCTTTGCAAGACCAGCCTCGCAAACCCTAATGACCTCCAATGGTAGAATAAAGCAAAGATGAGGGGGTAGGAGATCCTTTCAAAATATTGCTCAAGGAAGCCCTCGAGCGACAGAGGAACGCGATAATGTATAACTTTGCCTAAATCATTTGACAACTACCCACAGGTGACACATCTTCATCCATTGGCCACTCTGGAGGTGCCACTCCTTTTAAGGTACAATTTAACTTAAATATTCCCATAATTGAGGGCCAAATATTTTTAGACACTGTAGATAAATGGTTAAATATGTTGGAAGGATATTTTTCAGTTCATGACTTTTCCAATTAGGAAAATATTACTTTTGCGCTTCTCAATGCCACCCCACATGTCAAGGACTGGTGGGAAACCTAATGTGAACAAAAGGACAAGAGGGAATCATAATTGTTTTAGCCACACCCACTTGTGATTCATTCTGAGATGCCATCAAGGAACAATAGTACCCTATCGAGAGTTATGAAGATAAATACACAAAGTGGACCACACTACAGTAGGGAAGGGACCAAGATGTGCTGGAGTTCACAAATATTTTCCATACCCTCCACACTAAGTTGGGTATCAAGGATTCTGAGCGGCATTTGGAACTCAACTACCGTGATTGTCTACACAAGTACATCCAAGACGAGATGGAGTTCTTGGACATCTCCTCGCTCGGCACGACATATTGATATGGTGTCAATATTGAGAAGAAGTTTAAACATAAGTAAGCGAGACTTTGGATATGTGAATTTGAAGAAAGGAAAAGGTGCCCCCAAATCACAGAGTAAAGTCCAAAGCCAAGGCGTGGGGGCTTAGGACAACCCGCCGAAGCTGCAAGAAAATAACAACACCATGAAGACAAAGAAGGACACAGGAAAATGGTGTGAGTTCCATAAGAGCTTCACTCACAACACAAGTGAGTGTCGGGCCAAGGAGTCACTAGTGGCTTAGCTGAAGGCTTCTAAATGAGATGCATGTTTTGAATTTGAGTCAGAATGCGACAAGGGTAATGATAAAGGGAAGAATATCATTAACGCAAAGCCCAATGCCTCCATGGCCACCACCAAAATCTAGAAGAATAAGCTTGAAGATCCAGAGGAGGGGGAATGCCTCTTCCACTGACAAATGTGGGTGAAAGGTTCTCTACTGCAGTTCATCGTCGATAGCGAGAGCCAAAATAACCTCATTTCAGCAGAGGTCATGAAGCGACTAGACCTATCGATGACAATGCATCCACAAATGTACACCATCGGGTGGCTTCACCAAGGACGAGATCTTCGTGTCAGCGACAAATGTTTCCTTCCTTATAATGTCAAGCCCTTCACAGATGAAGTATTGTGTGATGTTTCTCCTCTTGAAGTTTGTGATGTATTATTAGGACAAACATACTTGTGGAAGGCACATGTTGTATATGAGTCTAGACCTTGCTCTGTGATTATTACTTAAGGAAATAAGTTGTAGAGGATACCGGAGGTAGCCCTGCCTATCGCCATCTCTTTGATCACTATAAAGCAATGAAGTGAGATCCATTCCTAGACTAGGAAATTTGTTTTCCTTATGATTCGATCTCAGGGTAAGAAGAAGGTTGTGGCCATGACTTCTAGAGAGGGCTCCTCCCCACAAAGAAAAAATATGGAAAGGGTCATGGAGGAGTATAGGGAGATTCTTGCCTCACCTATAGGGGTACCTATACACTGTTAGGTCAAGCACTCTGTCGATCTGACCCCAGGTGCACTACTACCCAGAGGAACGATCTATTGATGCTCTATTCTAGAGAATGATGAGATCAAGAGGAAAATTCATGAGTTCTTGTAGAAAGGGCACATAAGGCCAAGCTCATCATCATGTGGGAGCTCAATTTTATTGGTACAAAAGAAGGACGAGACCTGTAGACTCTGTATTGACTATTGGGCACTGAAAAATATCATTATTTGCAATAGGTACCCAATCCCAGGGATTGGTGACCTTATGGACCAGCTCAAGGGGACCAAATAATTCAACAAGATTGACTTGACGTCTGATTATCACCAGGTGCATATCAAACCCTCTGATGTGTGGAATAATAACTTCAAATCCAAGGAGGGCCTTTTCAAATAGTTGGTCATGCCTTTTTGGTTGAATAATTCCCCCACAACCTTCATGAGATTGATGGATGACATCTTGCCACCCTTCACCAATGCATTCATGGTGGTTTATTTAGATGACATCTTGATCTTCAACTAGAGTTGGGAAGAGAACTTCCACCATATTCGACAAGTCCTTGAAACCCTGCAACAACACAAGCTATGTCCCAATGTGGGGAAATTCACTTTTGGCATGACCCAAGTTCAATATCTAGGGTACATCATTGATGAGAAGGATGTGCACATGGACCCAAAAAATATACGATCCATTTGGGATTAGCCAAACCCAATCACTCTAATAGAGCTTTGGAGCTTTTTCGGTCTTGAGAATTTCTACCCCAGGTTCATGTCAGGGTTCTCTCATATGACCTGGCCTTTAACTCAAGTCACGAAGGGCGAAGTGAAAGACAAGTTTTCTTGGTCTGAAACCCAATATAAGGCATTTTCTGAGTTGAAGCATCACCTCTTCTCTGCACTAATTCTCACATTACCAGACTTGCAACAACCATTTGACATTGAGACAAATGCCTCCGACTATGCTATTGGTGCAATTCTTACTCAACAAGGGCATTCTGTGGCTTACCATAGTGAGACACTATCAAACACAACTCGAAAGTATCCCACTTATGACAAAGAAATGTATTCCATTGTGCGGACCTATTGTCAATGTAAGCATTACATTATGGGGAAGGAAATGATCATCCACATAGACCACCAACCCCTACAATTCATACAGACACAAGGGAAGTTAAAGAACGATCACCATCAGAAATGGTCCACATACCTATAACAATTGGGAATATATTCAACATGAAATGTATCTTTTAAGAAATCAATTAATGGTCCACATGCCAGTAGTACCTTGGATGAGCATTCAAAGTGGAGGAATGGGGGAAGTGGTATTAAAGTGTGTGAGGACAATGGTGAAAGCAATTTCTTGGGTGGGCAATAGCGAGGTGAGCGAGTGGGGAATTGGAGAGAGGCTAGAATGGATTTGGGTGGATGAGTGACTAAAGTCTATGAAACGTATGGTTGTCTCTTGCAAATGGAGAGGGATGGTAGTATGGGCCCAATTGTGGTTAGAGTCAAAGTCGCGATTTCCATACATGCCGATGTCATCAATTTCCATGTTGTTTACAAGGTGTAGCCGAGAAAAGAATTACCATTCATCGAAGTCTACAGATTCAGGGGGATTTGAAATATCATTAGTGGAGGTGTCGTCAGAGCAAGGGGAGAGGGGGGTTTTAGGTGCTCAATCAACATGCCATGGAACATACGCATATCTATTTTTATTCTAATGAGAAATGACTGCTTCATTAGTGGAGCCTATGTCTAATGGGAGTGTGAAGAAAGGGAAGTATAGAAGTAGTTCACTCCAACAGAAAGAAGTGTAGGATGCATCAACAGGAGAAGGAATTGAGGAATAGGAAGGGAGGACATGAACAATATTTCAAGGATTTATTTATTTCCATTGGTTATGTTTATGGCAAGCAGAGAAGGACCAATAATGTGCAACTTCAAGAAGAGTTAATGTTTCAAGCAAAGCAGGTCTATTCATTTATGCTACAATGAAGGGCAGTGTTGGGAAGGGGGGACCAAGACCATGAGAAACACATCAAGAAACATTTCGAGTAACATTGAGAGAAACAAATGAGCCGATAGAAAGTGAAAGGGGAAATTTTTGTAGCATGTGGCATGTTTCCTATGCGTCGATGTCCCTATCAGCAATTGTTTCTGTTAAACTTTTTCGGACACGTTAACAACAAGTTTTTTGGGGTGGATAGCCTGGGAGGCACGTGACAACATTTTTCGATAACTTTATGATTTTGTTCTATTTTCAATGCATATTTCACGATGTAGCAGAGAACAACATGTGGAGACAAAATTGGTTGCTAATCAATGTTTTCTCTCCATATGTACAACATGTCAGAGTTGTGTACATTTAACCTGTCATCATTATGAGTGGGGACATATTTCTTTCATCTACTTTCATCAATTATCAAAGATGAGGTGGGATTCAAATCTAATGGAACTCCATAGTGGGGTGGAATTTTGTATGGTGTTGAATGCAATCAAGAAGATTCTCGTACTCTTGAAGGTGAGGGGATGCAAATATCAATGGTGATGGGAGGATGCATGGGTCATTCTCTCTAGAGATGTGTACATAAGGTCCATGTTGTTTAGGAGGGCAAGTATTACAAGAAGAAATGTATTCATCGAAAAAGGACCTGGCTCTATCCATTGTGACTTGTTCATCCCAATCAAGGTTGTCCATATTAGGTGTGTTTTTGAGCTAGAGGAAACCATGTATGTGTGAAAAGCCCCTATGTTGCCACTCATACCTGGAAAGATGAAAATGAAATTTTGTGAAACGAATGTACATATAGGCAAAGAAAGAAAAAGGAGAAGGATGGTAAGGGAAAGAGTTGCACTAGAAGTCCTTTGCATATAAAACTTTTTGCAAGACCTCTTTGAGGAAGATTGTGAATCAAAAATGAATGTATCACATTGCAAGATTTGGATTATTGATTATATTCTTGAATTTCCATTGAAATAGTGCAGATGAATCTTGGGTGGAGGGTAATTCTAGGCATGACCATGTGCATTCCATGCCATTTGGTGTCAGTTGCACTTAGGGTGAAGAATAAAGTAGGGCTACCTATTTGTATGATCGTATTAGTGAGTTCACGTCTACATTTGTTCCAGAATGAGAGTGTCCCTCTAAGGCCTGATCCGAAGCACATAATCTGGTCAGGAAGAATGGAATCATGCATGCAATGGAGGCGTGCATGAAGGTATGCAATGGTCATTGGAAATCCCTATTTAAGGTTTCTCTTCACGATAACAACAACAATTTCTTGACTATGATTCCAAAACATAGGATTGCATAAGTAACACCAGAACCTTGGATGCTGGGAAAAATGATTATCATAGTAGCATATGAGGTGAAAACCATGTTACTGCATTTCAACTTTTCTAAGATGTGGTTGACCAATCAAGGCATCCCTTGTTTGGAATAGCATGGAGAATTCCATAGAAAAGAGGCCTTCTATGGTAAAAGGGGGCAAAAAAGTGCCAAGAAAGTGAAGTAGTGCAATTAGGATGGGGAGACTATAGGTAGTTGTGTATTTCTTCAAGCTTAGTATGAGAATTAGGGAGTTCTGATACAAAAGAAGATGTTTGGAGATTTGTTGGAGTGGGGTGTGGAGGAATGTTATCATCTAAAGTAGGGAAGTCAAGTCGTGGTTCAGGAGAGGAGGGGGATATGCGACGGACGAGAGAAGACATATCGGTAGGATGAGTTGGCAAGGCAGATATTGGAGCTTGGTCGAGCTGGACATCCTTGTAATAGGGATCATGGGCTAGTTTGTACTCTAAAGATGAACGAACACATGTGCCGCTAATAATGAAATAATATGTTTTTTGGTCAAAGCCATGTCTAGTAACAACAATGTTGTCCAATTCAAAAACCAAGCATGGTAAAATATTGGCGATGGCAGTGATGTCTTGCAGGAAACAAATAATATGGCCAATGTATTTCTACTGTCCACATCGTGCATGGGTGACTTGTAAGACTGGGCTGGGTGACTTGCAAGATTGGGTTGACACATGATGTGAGCATTTCTTCTATTTGTGTTAGAGTAGCAAGGACAAATAGTTGGTCACTAGGGTCCATGTTGTTCACAAGGGAGATTCAATGGTGGGTGGATTTTGTAGTTTTACAACGAGAGCAATAGAGGTTTCCATGTAAGAATTTTATTTCTGTATTCGGATATGATTCTTTACATATGATGTAGATATGCAAGGGAGAGAGCTCATCTATCCTTTCACGAAATTGGTTGTGTGCATGGTTGACCAAAATATGGGGATGGGAGGGTCAAGGAGAATGAGTTGATGGTGGCGTGTGCGATGTATCTGGGCAAGAAGTGGTAGTGAATGGAGGAAGTTGTACAAGTAATACGAGAACCTTGGATGCTAGAAAAAACATTTATCATAGTAGTGTATGAGGTGAATAACATATTCTTGCATTTCAACTTTTCTAAGACATGGTTGACCAATCATGGCATCCACTGTGGGAAGGAGTGTGGGGAACACCATAGAAAAGAGGCCTTATGTGGTATATTTATTGATAGCGGAGGGGAAAATAGAGGGCCAGGAAAGTGAAGTAGTTGAATTAGGATGGGATACTGTAGGTAGTTGCGTATTTCTTCAAGATCAGTATGGGAATTAGGGAGTGTTGACACACAAGAGGATGGTTGGAGGTTTGTTGGAGTGGGGTGTGCAGGAATGTTATCATCTAAAGTAGGAAATTCAAGTCGTGGTTCAAGAGGGGAGGGGGGTATGCAGTGGATGAGAGAAGACATATCAGTAGGATGATTTGGCAAGGCAGATATTGCAACCTGGTCGAACTGGACATCCCTGTAGTAGGGATCATGGGCTAGTTTGTACTCTAAAGATGCAAGAATAGGTGTGCCACTAATAATGCAATAATATGTTTTGTGGTCAGAGCCATGTCTAGTAACAACGATAGTGTCTAATTCGGAAACCAAGCATGGTAAAATGTTGGCGATTGTAGTGATGTCTTGCGAGAAACAAATAATATGGCCAATGTATTTATACTATCCACCTCGTGCATGGGTGACTTGCAAGATTAGGCTGGGTAACTTGCAATATTGGGCTAACATGTGATATGAGAATTTCTTCTATTTTTGTTAGAGCAACAACGACACACAATTGGTCGCCAAGGTCCATGTTGTTCTCTAGGAAGATTCAATGGTGGGTGGATTTTGTAGTTTCACTGCAGGAGCAACAGAGGTTGCCATGTAAGAATTTTATTTTCATATTCGGGTATGATTCTATGCATATGGTGCAGATATGCAAAGGAAAGAGCTCATATATCCTTTCACGAAATCAATGGTGTGCATGGTTAAGGGGAGGGTTGACCAAAATATGGGGATGGGAGGGTCAAGGAGGATGAGTTGATGGTGGGGTGTGTGATGTATAATGGAAAGCAGTGGTAGTGAATGGAGGAAGTTGAAGGTAGGTACAATCAGAGGGTGAATGTTGAAGGAGATGGGTTTGCAAGTGAAGTTTCGGGATGTTGAGGAAGTTAAAAATTAGACAGGGGTATAGCCGGAAACGTTTGTGTGCTTAAATTAGTGTTATATTTGATCCATATTTATTTGTTGGAGGCATCTTTATTATGTTTATAAGCGAGTCTATTCCGAGCATTTCTTGAGGGGTTTGCAGAAGACGTTGGCATGTCCATCCTGATACAAACATGGGGACACAAGTTCAAGTGAATATAGGAGATGAGAAAGAGTTCTCTTAAGTGCAAAAATAGAGTACATAACCCCCAAAAACAAGAACATCATTAGTGGGTATATTTTTGAAATAGTTCCTTCTAGCTTATAAAGTAGACGTGTCTTTTGAAAAAGTAGCTAAATTTTAGTGGGCTGAGAAATCTTTTTATAATAGAGTTTATGTTTCTTTGATATTGTGTACTAATGCCGCGCGATTCAAATTTTGTTGTTGGAAATTTTTCAAAGCTATCTTTGGAGCGTAGAATGAGATTAGAATCAATCTTATTTGGGTGAAGTATTTTTGTGGTGGTTGATAAATATGTATCATTCATTTACCAAGTAGATTTAAGCCAAGAAAACAACAACCCTTGTAAGAAGAAAGCGTTTTTATTTAGGTGCACAAAGAACAATATAACAGGATGTAAATATTCTATTTTTTTAAGAAGGAAGAAGGAAAAAAACATATAGTATACTATATGTAAAAGTAAAACATGGAAAATTATGCAAAGGTGGAAGTCACAACATGTATCATAGGTGTATATACATAAAGAAGAGAAGTACAATGATGAAGTGAACAAAAAGAAGGGAGTCGACAAGGGACGAATTGACAATGAATGAAAAAACATATAGAATTTATTGTTTACACTTTAGGGTGGCACGAGGAAACGAAATCAACTTTCAAAGACACTGAACAACTAAAGTAGTAGACATTTTTTTGATTTCTTGGAGGAGAACAAAACATTCAGAGCTATAGGTGATTTCCTCTAAATTGATTAGCACAAAATTCAAACGGTCCACACCATTGAAGATATATGTTTTCACAGATAGTGTGAAGAGGAAAGTAAAACATGAAACCCTTGTACAAAGCTCATGGATAACACAAGCAACACTGGAGAGTATGAACAAGTCTTTTTCTTGGACACCCATGCATTTAGTTGCAACATTATCAAATGTGATGACATTTTCCAGTAAGCCTGTGTGCTCATGCATTTAAAATTTCACCACATATTGATAGTCACACTCCATGAAGACCTTACCACATTTTGTGTGGTGCCACATTCCATTTGAGTGGTTGCCAAATTTTTTCATGCACTGCATGCCATCATATGAGAGAGGGCATGCAAGGAAGTAATATTGCATGTCAATTGAGGTGAGGGTTCCACAAAAAAAGAACCATGCTGGTTTTCCAGCAAGATGCGAGTCTATGAGGTCAACAGTTGTACGTTGTGGGTGGACCCTTTTGGAAGGCCCCAAGAATTTTCTACTTAACGATGTAAAGAGGCAAAGAGACCTCTTTGATGAAACCATGATCGGAGTTGTTTAGTTTATGGAATGATAGGATCTAGCATGAGGCTAGTGGTTGATATAGTCCCAACAATCCTTCCATTAAATTCGGCTATGCGACCCCCTTTTATTGCAAGCACGATCGAAGCACTAGAGGAGGTGAGGTCAACAAGTTCCTTTCCCAAGGGTGGAAATTCTGCTCCCATAAGGTGATGTCGATGCTATAGCCAAACATCTCTTCCAAGATAAGTGTTTTACTTGGCGTTTCAGAGCCATCTCTTCGACGAATGGTGGAAATTGGGGAAGTGGACTTGACAATCCCAATGATGTCGACAATTGAGCTGAGGTTTGTAGATTTCATTTCATTTATAGATTTAAAATGGAAACAATGGAAAGGGATTTTCAGAACATCATCCAAGGAAGGTTCAACAGTGGAAGTTGCAGAGAGGGAGACTTCCCATTTGCTATTCGGATGGTTGTAATTTATGTTTGTTGGTTTCACAGTGTCATTCGAAACCATGTAAAGATTCCCAATTTGGACAAGGTCATGCAAGGAATCTTCCAGATCACAAAAGGCAGAGAGATGGATTGTATCATTGGAAAAATCAACAATGTCAAATCCAAAGACCTTTCCAGAGCCTTGAGCATTGTTGTAGGAGTGAATAGATGTTTTTCCAAGTACCCTACCGTGGATCAACCATTTTTTATGATAGGGTCTTGATGCCATGAATGGAATGGAAGCAGGTAGAGTGGAGGACAACTAAGTTGATGATGATGCATACTCTTGTGTTGAAGCAACAATAGATGAAGCAGGGGCATGTGAAGTTGAAGAGCTAGGTTGGTATGTCGACATTTGTACAATTTGAAGAAGATCTGGGTCCCCAATCAAAGTTGCATGACGTTCAAGAAATTGTGGTTCAATAATTTGCAGAGTCCTGAAAAGAAGGAAAGAAAAAGAAAAGCAACGTGACATTAGTCAGAGTGATAGTGGCAAAGAGAGGGATGGAACAAAAAAACACCAAGAATATGGTGAAGAGTGAACATATGCATACTTTTGAAAAAAAGTGCAGCTGACTTCTTTGACAATGATAATCGCACCCAATAAGAGGGCACCAGAGACGACATGGCCATTGTAAGCAAACAAAAGAAAGGTTATGTGTTGAGAGGTACCATTAGAGAGGGAAATGCGATAGGATTGACACAATGTATTTTTGGAAGCAAGAAGGTCGAGTTTAATGATTTGGAGTGATGGTTCGATCACTATAGAGCCAACGGGAAACAAAGTGATGGAATTCGCTATTAAGGAAACTTCCATGATGACAAGGAAATGAGATTTCCTGAAAAGTGAAAGCCCGTAAAATGTTGTCAACATTGGAAGAGAAGCAGAAATAAAGCATCAAGCACGGTCGTTCATAGGATTGCCATACTTGGAGCCAAATGAAAGAAGAAAGCTTTGCAATTTAGATTTTTGCCAATAGTCAAAGGTAAGGGAAAAGGAAAATTGAAATGTTTAAGCATAGAAACTTGGCTCTCTATATATGGTGTTTCAGAAACTCTACAAGTGGGTGTGTTGTACACTGTGACAAGGGACATAGTATTCTAATCTATATACACAGTATGAAAACATTGATACTTTCCATTTGAGTGAAAAATACGATATGGTTAGCAGGTTCTTGATTCTAACTTGTTTGTTATTGAAATTCTGGGTCAGTTATCTAGTTGAAGGAAACAGCACGACATATAGTAGCAACAACAAGAGACCAACAATAGCACAACAACAACAACAGAAAATCCAACTCAAAAACCCAACAGAATAGTGCGACATGAAGAAGCTAAATAGAGCACACGCGCATCTACCAGCTGAGCAGAGGGAGCAATAAATTAGAATCAGGACACATGGCATAGGTCTCGAGATTACTAGTGACAGAGACAATGAAAATGATGCTCGTCCGAGTGAGAGTAAAGTGATAATAAATGCACATAGGCGGGCCATTAATTAGATTATTGAATAGAATGGTCCTCAATCCGGGATGTGCCAATACGTTTCAAACCTTAATCGAAGGAAAATGTGACATATTGATTATATATACATGAAAGTTTTAGGATTTTTAAAATTTGACATGAGAAGAATCCTTTTTGAAATTTTATAAGTCGAAAGTCTGATCCAACATTTCAATGTGGATCATTTGAATAAACACATATAATAAAGTGTCAAGGACATAAAACATATCAAATTCGTGCGAGAAAGAATAAAGCGAAAATAAATGCACATGGACGGTCCATTAATAAGCTTAATGAATAGTGTAGCCATCGAGAATAAGATGCATGTATAGGTTTTAAGTTGCAATCGTTAAAATTATGTGGCATATTGATTAAATATCTATCGAAGTTTTTTGGGCATTGAAACCTTGACAAGAGAAGAAATATTTTGGAAATCTCTGCGAAAAAAATTTCGATCGATCATAGTAATTTTCCTCTATAAAAGGGCGTAAAACACACGACCTTCATATGAGGGAGAATACAATGACAGTAAATGCACATAGTGAGCTAACCAACAATAATTAATGAATGATATAGACAACGAGAGTAAGATACGTGCATAGACAATGGATCTTATCGAAGCTCGTATTCCAAAAGCTATGATAAGCGGTGCATGTGATTTCACATTTACGTTTGGTATGATAAAAAAGCAGGGTTGCATATTAGTGGTTAGAGGTCGATAGTACGGTTCAGACATTCATAATTTAAATATTTGTTTTTTATTATAGAGGACCAATTCTACATGTATCAAAAATTTCAAAAAGAATTTCCGTGATGTTATTAGTGTGATATAACTATATTATAAAGAGGTTCCTCCAACCGATAGACCAACAAGAAGGTACCACAGGTCCTAGGTGTTGAGGGATTTGCTCCCCTATGGCTTTTGGGTGGAAACCCTAGAAGACTGAAAGTTGTCTAAACAAAGAAACACACATTCACACAGCCATTACGCTATAATAAGCAAATTCTAAAGTAAGAAGGGCGTACCTCAGGTCCTACGTTCGAGAAGTTCCTCAAGGGTACAAACCCTTCTTCAAGTCCCTTTCGCTCCTTTGTCCTGGAAAACAAACAATTCCAAAGAATGTAGCAGTATATGGACAAATATTTATGCAAAAATCATCTTTATGTTATAAATGAAGGAAGTTAGTTATGAACTTTAAACAACCATTCATACATGAAATTCAAACATGAACATCATAAACATAAAGAAGAAGCATATCGGGAACCAAGACGTGTTTCTTTATTATAAACAAATAGAATGTACAAAAGGA